>JAESUZ010003137.1:0-58944 GCA_017311185.1 Proteles cristata cristata | reverse complement strand
AATAAAAGGAGAGATAAAGGTTTTCCCAAACAAACAAAACTGAAGAAATTCATCACCACCAAACCAGCAGGACAAGAGATCCTAAGGGGGACTCTGTGAGTGAAATGTTGAAATCACAAAGTACCAGAGACATCACTATAAGCATGAAACCTACAGATAACACAATGATGATAACACAATATGCTAACCCATATCTTTTGGGACATCTGTGGCTCAGTCAGTTAAGCATCTGAATTCAGCTCAGGTTATGATCTCACAGCTCATGGGTTCAGGCCCCATGTCAGGGTCTGTGCTGACGGTTTGGAGCCTGGAGCCTGCTTTGGATTCTGTGTCTCCCTCTCTCTCTGTCCCTAACCCATTTACATTCTGCTCTGTTTCTCTCAAAAGTAAATAAACATTAAAAATTTTTAAAAATAAACTCATATCTTTCAATAATAACCCTGAATGTAAATGGACTAAATGTTCCACTCAAAAGACACAGGGTATCAGAATGGATTAAAAAATAAGATCCAACTATTTGTTATCTGCAAAAGACCCAATTTTAGACCTGAGAAAACCTTCAAAATGAAAATGATGGGATGAAGAAATATGTATCATGCTACGGGAAGCCAAAAGAAAGCTGGAGTAACTATACTTATACCAGACAAAATAGACTTTATAGTAAAGGCTGTAACAAGAGATGAATAAAGGAATTATATAGTAATTACAGGGTCTATCCATCAGGAAGAGCTCAAGATTATATATGTCTATGCCCCAAATTTGAAAGCACCCAAATATATAAAACAATTAATCACATACATAAGCAATCTTATTGGTAAGAATGTGATAATTGCAGGGGACTTAAAAACTCTGCCTACAAAGCAATGGACAGATCATCTAGACAGAAAATCAGTAAAGAAACAATGGCCCTGAACGATACACTGGACCAGATGGACTTGACACATATATTTAGAACTCTACAACCTAAAGCATCAGAATATACTTTCTACTCAAGTACACATGGAACATTCTCCAAGACAGATCACATACTGTGTCACAAAGCAGCCTTCAATAAATACAAAAGAACTGAGATCATACCATGCACATTTGCAGATCACAATGCTATGAAACATGAAATCAACCACAGGAAAAAGTCTGGAAAACCTCCACAAGCATGGAGGTTAGAAAACAGCCTACTAGGAGGAACTTAACGGAGGACCATGGGGGAGAAAGGGGGAAATAGTGGGGAAGAGGGAGAGAGGCAAACCATGAGAGACTCTTGAATGCTGAGAACAAACTGAGGATTGATGTGTGTGGGGGAGGAGGGGGGAGATGGGCATGGAGGAGGGCACTTGTGGGGATTAGCATTGGGTATTATATGGAAACCAACTTGACAATAAACTATTTGTAAAAAAAAAAAAAAAAGAAAAGAAAAAGAAAGAAGAAAACACCCTACTAAAGAATGAATGGGTCAACCAGGCAATTATAGAAGAAATTAAAAAATATATGTAAACAAATGAAAATGAAAATGAAAACACAACAAACCAAACCTTTTGGGATGCACCAAAGGCAGTCCTGAGAGGAAAAAATACTGTACTTCAGGCATATTTCAAGAAACAATAAAAATTCCAAATACAAACTTTAACAGCACTCCTTAAAAGAACTAGAAGTAGAATAGCAGACACCCAAAACCCAACAGAGGAAGACAAATAATAAAGATCAGAGCAGAAATAAACAATATAAAATCCAAAAAACAGGAGAACAGATTAATGAAACTAAGAGTTGGTTTTTTGAAAAAATAAACAAAATTGATAACCTTGAACCAGGTCTCAAAAAGAAAAGAGAGAAGACCCAAACAGATAAAATCACGAATGAAAATCGATTTATTACAATTAATCCCTCAGAAATACAAGCAATTATCAGGAAATACTATGAAAAGTTATATGCCAACAAACTGGACAACTTAAAAGAAATGGACAAATTCCCAAACACCCAAACACTACCAAAACTCAAACAGGAAGAAATAGAAAATTTGAACAGACCCCTAACTAGTGAAGAAATTGAATCAGTTATCAAAAATCTCCCAACAAATAGGAGTCCTGGGCCAGACTGCTTCTCAGGGGAGTTCTACCAGACATTTAAAGCAGGGATAATACATATCCTTTTCAAGTTATTCCAAAAAACAAAAATGGAAAGAAAGCTTCTGGACTCATTCTATGAAGCCACCATTACCTTGATTACCAAACCAGACAGAGACCCAACAAAAAAGGAGAATTACAGGCTAATATCCTTGAATAACATGGATACAAAAATTATCAACAAGATACTTTCAAATCGAATTCAATAGCATATAAAAAGAATTATTCACTCTAATTAAGTAATATTCATTACTGGGCTACAGGGCTGTTTCAATATTTGTAAATCAATCAATGTGATACATCACATTAATAGAAGAAATAATAAGAACAATATGATCCTGTCAATAGATGCAGAAAAAATATATGACAGTATACAGCATCCGTTTTTTTTTTTTTTTTACAAATAGTTTATTGTCAAATTAGTTTCCACATAACACTCAGTGCTCATCCCCACAAGTATTCTCCCCTCCATGCCCATCCCCTCCCTCTCCCACATCCATCAGTCCTCAGTTTTTTTCTCAGCATTCAAGAGTCTCTCATGGTTTGCCTCTCCCCCTTTCCCCCACCATTTCGCCCTTCTTCTCCCTTGGTCCTCTGTTAAGCTCCTCCTAATCCTCCTATACGTGCACACATATGATATTTGTCCTTCTCTGCCTGACTTATTTCGCTCAGCATAACACCCTCAAGGTCCATCCATGTTGCTACACATGGCCAGATTTCATTGTTTCTCATTGCCATGTAGTATTCCATGGTATAGATAAACCACATCTTCTTGATCCATTCATCTGTTGATGGACACTTAGGCTCTTTCCATGTTTTAGCTATTGTGGAGAGTGCTGCTATGAACATTGGGGTACATGTGCTCCTATGCCTCAGCATTTCTGTATCCCTTGGGTAAATTCCTAGCAGTGTACAGCATCCGTTCTTAATAAAAACCCTCAAAACACTCAGGATAGAAGGAACATACTTAAACACCATAAGAGTCATTTATGAGAAGCCCACAGTTAATATCATCCTCAATGGGGAAAAACTGAGAGCTTCCCCACGGAGATCAGGAACACAACAGGGATGTCCACTCTCACCACTGTTGTTTACAAAGTGCTGGAGGTCCTAGCATCAGCAATCAGATAACAAAATGAAATAAAAGAATTAGCCAAGAAGTAGGCAAACTTTAACTTTTTGCAGACAACATGTTACTCTACATGGAAAACCCGATAGACTCTGCCAAAAGTCTGCAAGAAGTGATCCATGAATTCAGCAATGTTGCAGGGTATAAAATCAATATACATAAATGGGTTGCATTTTTATAAACCAATAGTGAAGCAACAGAAAGAGAAATCAAGAAACTGATCCCATTCACAATTCTACCAAGAACCATAAAATACCTAGGAATAAAGCTAATTAAAGATATAAAAGATCCATATGCTGAGAACTACAGAAGGCTTATGAAAGAAATTGAAGAAGACATAAAGAAATGGGACAACATTCCATATTCATGGATTGGAAGAAAAAATATTGTTAAAATTTCAATACTACCCAAAGCAATCTATACATTCCATGTAATCCCAATCAAAATTGCACCAGCATTCTTTTCAAAGCTAGAACAAACAATACTAAAATTCGTAAGGAGCCACAAAAGACCCTGAATAGCCAAAGTAATATTGAAGAAGATAACTAAAGTGGGAAGTAGCACAATCCCAGACTTTAGCCTGTACTACAAACTGTAACCATCAAGACTTTATGATATTGGCACAAAAACAGACAGAAAGATGAATGGAACAGAACTGAGAACTCAGAATTGGGCCCACAAATGTATGGCCAAGTGATCTTCGACAAAGCTGGAAAGAGTATTCAATGGAAAAAAAGACTGTCTCTTTAGCAAATGGTGCTGAGAGAACTGGACAGCAACATGCGTAAGAATGAAACTAGACCATTTTCGTACACCATACACAAAGATAAACTCAAAATGGCTGAAAGACCTAAATGTGAGACAGGAAACCATCAAAATCCTAGAGGAGAATGCAGGCAACAACGTCTTTGACCTCTGTTGCAGCAATTTCTTACTTGATATATCTCCAAAGGCAAGGGAATTAAAAGCAAAAAATGAACTTTGGGAACCTCATCAAGATAAAAAGCTTCTGCACAGCATAGGAAAAAATTAACAAAACTTAAAGGCAACCAATGGAATGGGAAAAGATAGTTGCAAATGACATATCAGATAAAGAGCTAGTATCCAAAATATATAAGGAACTCACCAAAGTCCACACCTGAAAAACAAATAATCCAGTAAAGAAATGAGTAGAACACATGAGCAGACACTTCTCCAAAGAGGACATCCAGATGGCCCACAGACACATGAAATGATGCTCAGTGTCACTCATCATCAGGGTAATACAATCAAAACCACACTGAGGTACAACCTCACGCTGGTCAGAGTGGCTAAAATAAATAAATCAAGCGACTCTAGATGCTGGTGAGGATGTGGAGAAATGGGAACCCTCTTGCACTGTTGGTGTGAATGTAAACTGGTAAAGCTCCTCTGGAAAACAGTGTGGAGGTTCCTCAAAAAACTAAAAATAGAACTCCCCTAGGACCCAGAAATAGCACTGCTAGGAATTTACCCAAGGGATGCAGGAGTGCTGATGCATAGGGGCACATGTACCCCAGTGTTTATAGCAGCACTTTCAACAATAGCCAAATCATAGAAACAGCCTAAATGTCCATCAACTAACAAATGGATCAAGAAGATGTGATTTATATATACAATGGAATACTACTTGGCAAGGAAAAAGAATGAAATCTTGCCTTTTGAAGCAACATGGATGGAACTGGAAGGTATTATGCTAAGTAAAATAAGTCAGGCAGAGAAGCACAGATACCATATGTTTTCATTCATATGTTAATAGTGAGAAACTTAACAGAAGAACATGGGGGAGGGGAAGGGGAAAAAGTTACAACCAGAGAGGGAGAGAGGCAATCCATTAGATACTCTTAAATACAGAGGACAGAGTTGATCAAGGGGTGGGGGAGAGGGGGAAATGGGTGATGGGCATTGAGGAGGGCACTTGTTGGGATGAGAACTGGGTATTGTATGGAAACCAGTGTGACAATAAATTATATTTAAAAAAAAGAATGTGGTACTGGCAAGGAATAAACACACTGATCAATAAAATAGAACAAAATTCAGAAACAGCCACACAAATACAGTAAATTGTTTTTTTGACAATGTCCAAAGGCAATCAAATAACGAAGTGATAATCGATTAACAAATGGCATTTAAACGTTTGACATCCAGAGGCAAAAAAATAATGAGCCTCCGCTAGGACATCTACATGTATATCAAAAATAATTGCATGTTAGTATTTGAGTCATGCTCTGTCTTCAGTATATAACAAATGATCTGTGCATGTCTGGATTCATGTATACTTTGCAATCATTCTGGATCTGTTTTGATTTAGAATCACTGAATTTAAGCACATTAAACCCAGTAGTAGCAAATAATTTGTTAGACATGCTATTTCTTTAGCCTATAGGCAACTTCTGATGATACACATATTTCCTTCTAGAAAATTCATGTTATGCTATGAGAAAGGAAACAAGACTAGTATATAATAGGCGGTTGGCTCAAAGAAGACACATTCTTATTTACAAACAAAGAGCAAAAGTTATTTTAAGTAGTTTATTCAATATTTAATCAAATGGCCAGAAGATTTTTTCAAAAGTAAAATATTTACTTTTTACTATGTGCCAGTGTTTCATAACATGATTATTAGAAAAAAAGGGTCAAATAACTGGCGACTTTGCATGGCTGTCACACCAAAATTGAAAACTTTTCTTTGTAGTTTTACCATCAGTATTCCCAGAATTTTTTTTCTCTATCCAAGCATAGTTAAAATACAGTGTTATAGTAGGTAACAGTGTACAATATGATTCAACAATTCTACACATTTCTCAGTCCTCATCAAAATTTGTACTTTTAAAAAAATTTTATTTTAGAGAAAGAGAGAGAACGTGCGAGTGGGGTGAGGGGCAGAGGAAGAGAGAGAAAATCTTAAGCAGGCTTCATGCTTAGCTCAAAGCCCGAATTGGGGCTAGATGCAGGGCATAATCCAATGACTCTGGAATCATGACCTGAGTTTAAATCAAGCCTTGACTGAGCCACCCAGGCACCCCAAGATAAGTGTATTCTTAATACACTTTATCTCTTTCACTCACCCCACATACACATCTACTCTGACAACCACCATTTCTTCTCCACATTTAACAGTCATTTTGTTTGTTTGCTTGCTTTTTTCTTGGTTTTGTTTCCTAAATTCCACATATGAGTGAAATCAAAAGGTATTTGTCTTTAACATTTCATTTAGCACTATACCCTTTAGGTCCAACCACATTGCTGGAAACAGCAAGATTTCATTCTTTATGCCTGAGCAATATTCCATTATACACACACACCACCACCACATCTTCTTCATCCATTTATCTATTGATGGACACTTGGGTAACTTGCTTATATTGGCTATTGTAAATAATGCTACAATAAACACGGGGGTACGTATATATTTTCAAATTAGTATTTTCATTTTCTTTGGGTAAATACCCAGTAGTAGAATTACTGGATCATACAGTAATTTTAGTTTTGATTTTTGGAGGAATATTGATACTGTTTTCTGTAGTTCCTTCACCAATTTGCATTCCCACCAACAGTGCACAAGAGTTCCTTTTTCTCCACATCCTTCCCAGCACTAGCCATTCTGACAAGAGTAAAGTGATTATCACAGTGTGGTTTTAATTTACATTTTCCTGATGGTGAGTGATGTTAAGCACCTTTTCCTGTGTCTGTTGGCCATCTGTATGTCTTCTTTGAAAAAATGTCTATTGCCATTCTTTACCTATTTTTAATTGGATTATATATTTTTTGGTGTTTTACTGTATAAATTCTTTATATATTTTAGATTTTAACCCCTAATTGAATATATCATTTACAAATATCTTCTCCTGTTCAGTAAGTAGTTTGTTGCTCTATTTCATTGATAGTATCCTTCACTATGCAAAAGTTTTTATGTTGACATAGTTTGTTTTTTGTTTCCTTTCCAGATAAAACAGAGAAATGTTTCTACAGCTGATGTAAAGAAAATTACAGCCTCTACTATCTGCTAGGAATTTTATTGTTTCAGGTCTCATATTTAGGCCTTTAATCCATTTTGAACTTATTTTTGTGTATGGTGTAAAAAAGTGGTCCAGTTTCATTCTTTTGCATGTAGCTGTCCAGTTACCCCAGCACCCCTTACGGTAGAGTTTTTTTCTATTATATATTCATGACTCCTTTGTTGTAGATTAATAAAAAAACAAAAATTTCGGTTTATTTATGTACTCTATTTGGTCCCATTGACCTACATGTCTATTTTTGTGTCACTACCATACTGTTTGGATTAATAAAACTTTGTAATATATCTTGAAATCTAGGATTGTGATACTTCCAGCTTTGTTCTTTCTCAAAATCGCTTTGACTAGTTGGGGTCTTTTGTGGTTCCATACAAATTTATGTATTATTTCATCTAGTTTTGTGAAAAATGCAATTGGTTATCTTGATAGAGGTTGCACTCAATGCATAGATTTCTTTTGGTAGTATGCACATTTTAAATTTCTTTATTTTTTAAAACTTTTATTTTTAATTTTTAAATGTTTGTTTATTTTTGAGAGAGAAAGAGAGTGGAGTGCAAGTGGGTGAGCAGTAGAGAGAGAGGGAGACACAGGATCTGAAGCAGGCTCCAGGTTCCAAGCTGTCAGCATAGAACCTGATGTGGGGCTTTAACTCACTAACTGTGAAATCATGACCTGAGCTGAAGTTGGACACCTAACCGACTGAGTCACCCAGGCATCCCATTTTAGACTTTTTAAAAAGGTTTTATTTATTTATTTCTGAGAGGGGAGGAGCACAATCAAGCAGGGAAGGGACAGAAAGAGAGTGAGAAAGACTCCCAAGCAGGCTCTGCCCTGTCAGCACAGAGCCCCATATGAGGCTTGAACTCAAGAACCATGAGATCATGACCTGAGTGAAATCAAAAGTTGGGGGGCACCTGGGTGGCTTAGTCGGTTAAGCGTCCGACTTTCGCTTAGGTCATGATCTCGTGGTTCGTGGGTTCGAGCCCCGCATGGGGCTCTGTGCTGACTGCCAGCTCAGAGCCTGGAGCCTGTTTCAGTCTGTGACTCCCTCTCTCTCTGACCCTCCCCTGCTCACACTGTCTCTCTCTCTCTCTCTCTCTCTTAGAAATAAATAAAAGCAGGGACGCCTGGGTGGCTTGAGGTTAGCGTCCGACTTTCGCTTGGGTCATGATCTCACGGTTCGTGGGTTCGAGCCCCGTGTCGAGCTCTGTGCTGACTGCCAGCTCAGAGCCTGGAGCCTATTTCGGAGTCTCTGTCTCCCTCTCACTCTGACCCTCCCCTGCTCATGCTGTCTCTCTCTCTCTCTCTCTCTCTCTCCTAGAAATAAATAAAAGATTAAAAAAAATAAATAAATAAAAACATTAAAAAAAAAGAAGAAGAAAACAAAAGTTGGATGCTTAACCACCTGAGACTCCCAGGTGTCCTGGGTAGTATGGACATTTTAATAATATCATTTGTTTAAATCCATTAGCATGGAATATCTTTCCATTTGTTTCTGTCATCCTCAATTCATTTCATCAATGTTTTATAGTTTTCTTGAGTATAGGTCTTTCACCTCCTTGGTTATGCTCATTTGTAGGTATTTTATTCTATTTGTTACAAGAGTAAATGACCCTGTATTCATAATTCTCTGCTACTTCATTATTAGTATACAGAAATGCAACAGGTTTATGTATATTAATTTGGTGGAGTCTCTAGGGTTTTCTATATATAGTATCATGTGATCTGCAACTAGTTAAAGTTTTACTTCTTCCTTACCAACTTGAATGCGTTTTAATTCTCTGTCCTATGAGATTCTGGGTCTAGGACTTGTAGTACTATGCTGAATATGGTATTAAGAGTCGACATCCTTGATTTCTGCCTGATCTTAAAGGAAAAGCTCTCAGGTTTTCACCATGTTTTCTGTGGGTTTTTCATATAAGGTCTTTATTATCTTGAAGTATGTTACCTCTAAACCTACTTTTGTGAGTTTTTATCATGAATGAATACTGCATTTTGTGAAATGCTTTTTATGCATATAGTGACATGATCATATGGTTTTTATTCTTTCTCTTATTAATGTGATGTATCATACTGATTAACTTGCAAATACTGAACCACCCTTGCAATACTGGAATAAATCCTGCTTGATCAAAGTGAATATATTTTAAAATGTATTGTTGGATTTAACTTGCTAGTATTTTCTTGAGGATTTTTGCATCTGTGTTCATCAGAGACATTGATCTGTACTTTTCTCTTTTGGAGTGTCTTATATGACTTTGGTTATCAGGGTAGTTCTGGCCTCCTAGAGTGAATTTGGAAGCTTCCCTTCCTCCTTTATTTTCTTTTTTGAGCTTAATATTTTTTTTATTTTTATTTATTTCTAGGAGAGAGAGAGAGAGAGACAGTGTGAGCAGGGGAGAGTCAGAGAGAGAGGGAGTCACAAACTGAAACAGGCTCCAGGCTCTGAGCTGGCAGTCAGCACAGAGCCCGACGCGGGGCTCGAACCCACAACCGTGAGATCATGACCTAAGCGAAAGTCGGACGACCAACCGACTAAGCCACCCAGGCGCCCCTTTATAGGGGCCCTTAATATTTTTATACATTTATTTAAATTCAACGTAGTTAATATATCATGTAGTATTGGTTTCAGGAATAGAACCCAGTGGTTCATCACTTACATATAACATTCAGTGCTCATCCTAACAAGTGCCCTCCCTAATGCCCATCATCCATTTAGTCCATCCTACCATGCACCTCCCCACCAGCAACCCTCAGTTTGTTCTCTGTATTTGAGAGTCTTATGGTTTGCCTTCCTCTCTGTTTTTATCTTACTTTTTCTTCCTTTCTCCTATGTTCATCTGTTTTGTTTCTTAAGTTCCATCTCTTTTATTTTTTGGAATATTTTAAGAAAAATAGGTATTAACTCTCCTTTAAATGTTTGGAAGAATTCACCTGTGAAGCCATTTGGCCCTGGTGTTCTGTTTGTTGGAAGTGTTTTGATTACTGATTTAAATTCATTGCTAGTAATTGGTTTTGTTCAAATTTTCTATTTCTTTCTAATTCAGTTTCAAAAGTTTACATTCCTAGGAATTTATCCATTTTTTCTAGCTTGTTTAATTTGCTGGCATATAATTTTTCATAATATTCTCTAACAATCCTTTGTATTTCTGTGGTTTGTTATTTCTCCTCTTTCATTTCTGATTTTATATGAGTTCTTCTCTCTCTCTCTCCTTCCCTCCCTCCCTCCCTTGATGAGTTGGAGTAACAGTTTATCAATTTTGTCAATCTTTTCAAAACACCAACTCCTGGTTTCATTGATATGTTGTATTGTTTTTATTTGTCTATATATCATTTATTTCTGCTCCAATATTTATTATTTCCTTCCTTTGACTGGCTTTGGGCTTTGTTTACTGTTCATTTTCTAGCTCCTTTAGAGGTAAAGTTAGGTACTTATTTGAGATATTTTCTTCTTCTTGAGGTAGGCCTATATTGCTACAGTCTTCTTTTTTAGAATAGCTTTTGCTGCATCCCAAAGATTTGAATCACTGTGTTTTCATCTTAATTTGTCTCCATGTATTTTTTTATATCTTCTTAGATTTTTTGGCTGACACATTCTTTGTTTAGTAGCATGTTATTTAGCTTGCATGTATTTGTGTTCTTTCCAGATTTTTTCCTGTGATTGATTTCAAGTTTTATAATCAGAAATTATGCATTATATGATATCAATCTCTTTGAATTAAGACTTATTTTGTGGTCTACTATGTGATCTATTTTGGACATTGTTCTGTGTGTACTTGAAAAGAATGCTAATCTGCTGTTTGGAGATGAAATGTTCTGAATATATATTAGGTCCTTCTGTTCCAGCGTATCATTCAAAGCCACTCTTGTTCATTTTGTCTGGATAATCTATACATTGATGTAAATGGGATGTTAAAGTCCCCTAGTATTATTGTATTCCTGTCAATTTCTTCTTTTATATTTGTTAATAGTTGCATTATGTATTTAGGTGTTTCTAAGTTGGGTGAATAGATATTTGCAAATGTTAAAACCTCTTGATAGTTTGTGTATCATTATTGTAGTATTCTTTTTTGCTGTTCTCGAACACTTTAACATCTAGTCAGTCCAATATAACTATTGTTACCCCAGCTTTCTTTTTTATTCTATTTAAATGATAAATATTTTTCAGTCCTTTCACTTTGAATCAGCATGCGTTTGTAGATCTGAAGTGAGTATCTTGTAGGCAGCATATAAACAGAACTTTCTTTTTATGCATTCAGTTACCCTATGTCTTTTGATTGAGGCATTTAATCCATTTACATTCAAGGTAGCTATTAACAGGTTTGTACTTTTGTTTCTTGTTTTATGGTTGTTTTTCTAGTTCTCTGTTTCTTTCTTCTTCTCTTGTTATCTTCCCATTTGGTTTGATGGCTTTCTTTACTGATATGTTTGGATGTCTTTCTCCTTATTTTTGGTGTATCTATTACAGACTTTAGATTTGTCATTTAGGTTCATATATAATGTCTTATGCATATAGCAGTCTATATGAAGTTAATAGTCCTTTAAATTTGAACCCGTTCTAAACACACTAAATTTTTACTCCACTCCCCATATGTTTTACGCATATGATGTCATACTTTACATCCTTTTATTTAGTGAATCCCTTGACTGATTTTTACTAACAATTGATTTTACTACCTTTTTGCTTTAATCTCTCTACTGGCTTTATAAATGAATAATCTACTATGTTATTATTTGTATTTACCTATCGAATATTTTTCTTTCTTAATTTTCTTACTACTCCTGATTATGACCTTTTCTTTCTACTCAAAGTATTCCATTTAAAATTTCTTGTAAGGTTGCTTTAGTGGTGATGAACTCTTTAACTTTTGCTTGTGTCGGAAAATATGTATCTCCCCTTGTATTCTGAATGATAGCTTTGCTGGGTAGAGTAAAATTGTTTGTAGGTTTTTCCTTTTAGCACTTTGAACATTTCATCCCACTTCATTCTGACCTGTGAAGTTTCTACTGAAAACTCAGCTGATAGTCTTATGGGGTTTCCCTTGTATGTAACTGTTTTCTCTTGTTGACTGTAAAATTCTCTATCACTAATTTTTGACACTTTAATTATGATGTTTGTAAGTGTGGACTTCCTTGTGTTGATTTTGCTGGGCCCTCTCTATGGCTCTTGGTTCCTGGTGTCTCTAAGAAAGTTTTCAGCTATTATTTCTTAAATAAGTTCTCTGTCCCTTTTTCTCTTTCTTCTCCTTATGGGATCCCTATAATGTGAATGTCATCATGCTTGACATCAGTGAATTCCCTTAACCTATTGTTTTATTTTTTATTTTATATTTTTCCTGTTCAGCATGGTTACTTTCCATTACTATGTTTTCTAGCTTGCCTATCCATTCTTCTGCCTCCTCTGATCTGCTATTGAATCCTTCTAGTGTAATTTTAATTTCAGATATTGAGTTCTTCATCTCTGACTTGTTTTTATTTTTCTATCTCTTTGTTGAAGGTCTCACTGAGATCCTCCACTCTCAAGTCTAGTGAGTATCTTTATGACCATTAGTTTTAATTATTTATTAGGCATATTGTTTATCTCCATTTCATTTAGCTCTTTTGCTGTGGTTTTGTCTTGTTCTTTCATTTGGGATACATTTCCCTTTCTCTTCATTTTCTCCAATTCTGTTTGTTTCTATGCAGTAGGAAAGTCAACTATATCTCCTGATCTTGAAAGCGGTAACCTTATGAAGAAAAGGTCCTGTGGTGTCCTGTAGTGAAACATTCCCTGCTTACCAGAACCAGGTGCTTTAGAAGTGTCGCCTATATAGGTTGTGTGTCCTTCACCATTATAACCAAGTGACATTTGCCTACAGTCAAGTGCAACAGTCCAGTTTGCCTGCTGGGGGCAGGCTTTGGTTCCTGTGATGTTAAGGGCTAAGTCTGGGGCTACAGTGGGCTAATAGTTAGGTGGAGTCAGCAGGGTGACAAGATTCCCAGTCTTAACCTGTTTGCAGGGGCCGTGATCACATGGAACTAAAGGGAGTACTCAGTGCACTGTCCCCTGAGAGGCGTTTATTGTTTAGCAGGGCCTGAGGTCAAACCAGACGTCTGCCCCCACGAGGTATTTTTGTTTGTGGGTACAGTTAACTCAGATCAGATTTCTACCCTCAGATTAGTAAATAAATTTCCTTTATGTATAACCCTGGAACTTTTCAAACTGATGCTTTTTTCCTTGATCTTAGAGGATTTGTTTTTTGTGCTGGCTCTTTAAGGGTAGGGACTCAGTTTCCTATTGCCCTCTGGCTCCCCTTGAGCTAAGCCTACTCTTAAAGTACACTGAGTTAAGCCCTACTGACTGTAAAAGCTCATGAAGTTAAGCCCCACTTGTTTTAAAAGCCAAATGTTATGGAGACTCATCTTACTAGTGCAAAATCTGGGGTGTCTGGGGTGAGATCTGGTCCTCTCCCTTCTGTGCTTGCGGTGTCCCTCTTGTTTGTAGTTACTCTTGCTAGTAGTTTGTTTCCCAACCATGTTTCTGTTCCTCCTACCCTTTATGATGTGGCTCCCTTTCTATGTGGAAAGTCTTCCTGCCAGACTTTGGGTCATTTTCTAGGTTAGCTGCACTGATATGGTTGTTATCTATATGTGTCCATGAAACAAAGCGAGCTTAGGATCCTCTTACTCCACCATCAACCCAGAATTCTCCCCATTATGCACAGTTTTAAGCTGTTAATGATCATTCCATTATTAAATGACTCAGTTATCAAGTCTTTAACTCTGTTTGAAAATTTGCTTCTGCTTTTGGGTCAAATCCATGATCAACAGCTAGCTATGAATTCTTTGCTTCTCAAATTTTCTCAGGGCCTAGATGAAGAGAGTGTGGTCAGAAAATACAGTGGAAAAAAAAAAGAATAAGAAAACAAAATAAAATAATAAGTTAAAAATTGCTACAAGAGGGAATAAAAAAGTAAAATACTTAGTCAAGTTAATACTTGATATAGTGAAAACTAAATTCCTAAGAATGGTATTTAGGACACTCCAAGATCCATCTCATTCTCTTTCAGACCCCTATTTCAACATTCCCCTCTATGTACTATATGCACTCTATTTTGTATGCAAACTAGTCTACTATTCATCCAAAGAACATATTTTACATCTTTCCACCCATGTGCATATGATCTTGTTAACATAATTTCCTCTGACTGATATGTCTTTCTCTCATTTCTGCATATCCAATTTCAACTTAGTTTCTGACGTCTCATTTAAATGGTTCCTGATCCATGGTATTTCCAGATTATCCATCTAGAAATATTTTCATATTTTTCTGAATTTTCCTCTCACATTCCTTTATGTGTATCTCCTCCATGGCACTTAGACTATTTGATATTCTATCAGAGATACATGTACACATGTTTTGTCTTTCCTGTCAGAACATTTTAGGATGAACAAATTTTTTTCTCTGCTTTGAACCACAAGTACAGAAAATTAAAATAAGCACACTCTTCATTTGAAGACAAACTATCATCATCTGTTCATAGTTCATATCAAACTTACCAATGCATACACCACAATGCTTTATGTTTAGTGTAGCCTATAATATACATTCAAAAAAATGTTTTCTGAATGAATAAATAAAATTATTTAGGGACTAAACTATGTGGCTTGGCTCCCCCAGCATGTAATCTTAGATTTTTCACTCACTTTCATAACTTTCTTGGGATTTATTCTTCCAGCTAGAGCAGACTAAATTATGATAGAAACCTTCCTGCCAATAGCACCTAGGAAAGATTTTTAAATTAACCTATTTGAATGGATTTAGGAATTACTATGACAATAAATATTTGGAGGTCTAAGATTCTGGGGGCTGGGGGGAGGGAGAACAAAGAATTGAAGCCAAACTAGACTTCTACTTTTTCCTGTTGAGGTACTTGCCAATTTTTAATCAGCAACAGAGAGACAGAAATTAGTGGCTGGCAAGCAGTAGAGATAAAACAAGCTCTCAGAAATTTCATGGATTAGAATAACTCAAAAATGATATTCACATCCTCTCAAGGAAGAACGGCCCTGAAAACATGCTGGTCAGGACAGCTGGTACCCCTGACAAACAACTCTCTGGTAATAAGGAGAAATCAGAGTTAGTCTAGCTCCGACAAGGAACAAAACCTATTTTAAAAGTAAACTAAATTCAAGACATAATTGAGGTGAGGGGCGTCTGGGCCAGTTGGTTAGGCAATGGACTTAGGCTCAGGTCATGATCTCATTGTTCATGGGTTCAGCCCCACATCAGGCTCTGTGCTGACAGTTCAGAGACTGAAGCATGCTTTGGATTCTGTGTTTCCCTCTCTCTCTGCCCCTCCCCCATATGCTCTCTCTCTTTCTCCCAAATAAATAAAAAGTTAAAAAAATTAGGACTTGAATAAAGAGATCTTGTCTTCTTCTAATTGTTTCTTACAAGTAAAAGAAAATCCTCGGGGAGAGAGGCAAGATGGCGGAGAAAAAAAGGGACTTCCATACTTCATGCCTGCATCTCTCAAACAAAGAAGAGTTGTAGCCAAAAAACACTGAACTGCACGAGTCTGGGAGGAAAATAGACAGAGTCCACTAAGAAGATAGCCTCATACGGCATTCAGAGAGAGATCCTATCTCTAACTGCAGAGCTTTCTTTGGGCTGGGTGCTCAGGTCCCAGAAATTCTCTATGTGCTAGATGGTATGCAAGGGACTCAGTCGGCATCAGGAGGAACCACTGCCCTACTCAATCCCCAGCTAGGAAGCAACCTGGCTTGCAGGATTACATTTCCAGCTGTATCATTAATGCACACAGAGTAAGATCGGGAAACAAGGCTGGGCGCAGGACATAGAACATAACCAATTTTGGCTGCTCCCGCAGCACAGGGAGATCAGATCCAAAAGAGTGATTTGAAATGCTTAGTTTGAAAAGGGGCTGGGGGGCTGCCATTTTCCTCCCAACAGCCACCAAGGTAGGGCATCAGGGAGCAGCCTTCAGGACCCAGAGTGCAGGCAAGACCTGCCTACACCAAACCATGCCTATCTGCGCTGGGGAGCTTTTTTTTTTTTTACGGAAGCCCAGAGCAAGACCAGCATTGATGCAATGCCATGATTAACTCTAGATCAATTCTTGCTATTCAGATATATTCTCAAATTTCTCATTCTTATCTTTCCCCTCCACTGGACTGAGTATTCTGGTTATAGGTTTGCTTAAACAGTTACATTTCACCCATTCTCTTGATGCATAGTCTACACCTCCTTCCTTACCTTCCTTTCTTGCTAGCTCTCTCTCTCTCTGAAATAATCAGACTATACAGTTTCTGTGGGTAACATTATATTCTTTTCTTTCTGCTCGCCTCCTACCATATTGTTTTTCTCTCTGTAGATTAAGCCTTTTAGTCTCTCTGCCTGGCCAACGTTCACTTTCTCTTTCTCCATACACCTGTCATTTCTCTCTTTGTATATGCTCTTGCATTAGCACTGACTCCACCCTGCTCTTTATTTTCACCTGGGATTTCTGATTTTATGCTTTTAGACTCCTCTTTGTCTTCTGTTGTGTTTCTTTTGGTTTTCTTTTCCTCTGCACCCTGGTTTTGGTTAGCTTGTTTGTTTTATTTGTTTATGCATCTGCGTGCTTTTATTCCCTGTTTGTCTGTTTTCCTTTCCAGAGCTACCTCAAAAAAAAAGACAAGCACACATGGTGGAGGGTCCAAACATCACTATGAGTAGAGAAATAAAATAACCAAAGGGACAACAAGAGAGACCAATGGACACCATCAAAAGAACACTTCCTAAACGGACAGGCCCTGGACAGTCAATGGGCCTCCTTTAATATAGGAGTACTGGCAGATGCAGAGTACATAACAAGCTTTTAAAACTGACAAGAGAAAGAATGCTAGCCAAATAATGAAACAGAAGAACTCTCCTATAAAGAAATTCCAGGAAGAAGTAACAGGTAAGGAATTGATCAAAACAGTTATGAGCAACATAACTGGCCAAGATTTTAGAACAACAGTCATAAAATTAATTGCTGGGCCTGAAAAAGGCATGGAAGATATTAGAGAACCTATTGCTACAAAGATAATGGATCCTAAAGATAGTTGTAATGAATTTAAAAATGCTATAAATGAGGTGTATAATAAAATGGAGGTTGCCACTGCATGGATTGAAGAGGAGGAGAGAATAGGTGAATTAGAAGACACAGTTATAGAAAGAGAGGAAGCCAAGAAAAAGAGAGATATATTGATCCAGGAGCATGAATGGAGAATTCAAGAACTGAGTGATGCAATGAAAAGGAACAATATCCTTATCATAGGAATTCTAGAAGAAGAGAGAAAGGAGCGGAAGATATACTTGAACAAATTACAGCTGAGCACTTCCCCAATCTGGAGAAGGAAAGAGACACTGAAATCCAAGAGACACACAGAATTCCCCTGAGATGGAAATTGAATTGATCCTCTGCACGACATATCATAGTGTAACTGGCAAAATATAAGGATAAAGAGAGAATTATGAAAGCAGCTATGGATAAAAGTGCCCTAACATACAAAGGGAGACACATCAGGGTGGTTGCGGACCGATCTACTGAAACATGACAGGCCAGAAAGGAATGGCAGAAAACCTTCAATGTGATGAACAGGAAAAATATGAAGCCAAGAATCCTCTATCCAGCAAGCCTGTCATTCAGAATAGAAGGAGAGATAAGTCTTTCCAAATAAACAAAAATTGAAAGAACTTGTCACCACTAAACCAGCCCTACAAGAAATCCTGAGGGAGACTCTCTGAGGGAAATGTTGCAAGGAATGCAAGATACCAGAGACACCACCAAAAGCATGAATCTTACAGAGAACACAATGACTCTAAACCCATATATGTCAATAATAACATTGAATGTAAATGGACTAAATGCTCCAATAAAAATGACATAAGGTATCTGAATGGATAAAAAACAAACTCCATATATTTGCTGTCTAAAAGAGACTCATTTTAGACCTGAGGACATCTTGAGATTGAAAATGAGGGGATGGAGAAACGTCTATCATGCTACTGGAAGTTAAAAGAAAGCTGGAGTAGCTCTACTTAAAATAGACAAACAAGGGGCGCCTGGGTGGCTTAGTCGGTTAAGCATCCGACTTTCGCTTAGGTCATGATCTCGCGGTTCGTGGTTTGAGCCCCGCGTCCGCTCTGTGCTGACTGCCAGCTCAGAGCCTGGAGCCTATTTCAGAGTCTGTATCTCCTCTCTCTGACCCTCCCTGCTCATGCTCTCTCTTTTAGAAATAAATAAAAATATTAAAAAAAATAGACAAACAAGACATTAAAGTAAGGGCAGTAACAAAGGATGAAGAAGGGCATTGTATAATACTTACAGGGTCTGTCCATCAGGAAGAGCTAACAATTATAAATGTCTACACACCAAATATGAGTGCACCTAAATAAATAAAACAATTATTCACAAACAGAAACAATCTTATGGACAAGAATGTGCTAATAGCAGGGGACTTTAGTACTCCACTTACATCAATGAGTAGATCAACTCGACAGAAAATGATTAAAGAAACAATGGACTTGAATGACACATTGGACCAGATGGACTTGACAGATCTATTTATAACTCTATATCCTGAGAGTAAGAAATTCATTTTCTTCTTCAGTGCACATGGTATTTCTCCAAGATAGATCACATACGGGGTAATAAAACAGCCTTCAATAAATATAAAATTATTGAGATCATACCATGCATACTTTCAGATCACAATGCTATAAAATTTGAAATCAATCCTAGAACAAAGTCTGGAAAACCTCCAAAAACATGGAGGATAAAGAACATCCTACTAAAGAAAAAATGGGCCAATAAAGGAATTAGAGAAGAAACTAAAAAATATATGGAAACAAATGAAAATAAAAATAAAACAATCTAAACTCTTTGGGATGCAGCAAAGGCCATCTTAAGAGGAAAGTACATTGCAATCCAGGCCTATTTCAAGAAACTAGAAAATGCACACATACAAAATCGAACAGGTCACCTAAAGGAACTAGAAGCAGAGCAGCAAGAGTACACCAAACCCAGCAGAAAGATAGAAATAACTAGATCAGGGCAGAAATAAACAACATAGAATACAAAAAAACAAAAACCTATAGTTGAACAGATCAATGAAACCTAGATTGGTTTTTTGAAAAAAAATACAAAATTGATAAAGACCTAGCCAAGCTTCTTAATAAGAAAAGAGAGAGCACTGAAATAGACCAAATCACGAATGACAATGGATTTATTACAACCAATCCATCAGATATACAAGCAATTATCAGGGAACACTATGAAAAAATATATGCCAACAAACTGGACAACCTAGAAGAATGGACAAAATCCTAAACACCCAAAGACTACCAGAACTCAGTGACAGGAGATCAATAATCTGAACAGACCCATAAGTAGTGTAGAAAATGAATCAGTTATCAAAAAATCTCCAAATAGATAAGAGCCCTGGGCCAGATGGCTTCCCTGGGGAATTCTATCAGACATTTAAATCAGAGTTAATACCCGTTCTTCTCAAACTGTTCCAAAAAACAGAAATGGAGGAAAACTTCCAGACTCATTCAATGAAGGCAGCATCACTTTGATTCACAACTCAGACAGAGACCCAGCAAAAAAAGAGAACAACCGGCCAATATCCCTGATGAATACGGATGCAAAAATCTTCAACAAGATACTAGAAAATTGAATTCAACAGCATATAAAAAGAATTAGGCACAATGATCAAGTGGGATACATCCCTAGGGATACAGGGCTGGCTCAATATTCACAAATCAATCAATGTGATACATCACATTAACGAAAGAAAAGATAAAAATGATATGATCTTGTCGATAGATGCAGAAAAAGCATTTGACAAAATACAGTATCCTTTCTTAATAAAAACCCTCAAAAAACCGGGGATAGAGGGAACATACTTAAACACCATAAAAGTCATATATGAAAAATCCATAGCTAATATCATCCTCAATGGGGAAAAACTGAGTTTTCCCCTGAGATCAGGAACACGACAGGGATGTCCACACTCACCACTCTTGTTTAACATACTGCCTGAAGTCCCAGTACCAGCAATCAGACAGCAAAAGGAAATAAAAGGCATCGGAATTGACAAAGATGAAGTTAATCTTTCACTTTTCGCAGATGACATGATGCTCTACATGGAAAACCCGACACACTCCACCAGAAGCCTATGAAAACTGATCCATGAATTCAGCAAAGTTGTAGGGTACAAAATCAATGTACAGAAATCAGTGGCATTTTTAGACACCAACAATGAAGCAACAGAAAGAGAAATCAAGAAACTGATCCCATTCACAACTGTACCGAGAATCATAAAATGCCTAGTAATAAACCTAATCAAAGATATAAAAGATCTGTATGGTGAAAACTATAGAGATCTTAAAGGAAATTGAAGAAGACACAAAGAAATGGAAAAACATTATATGCTCATGGATCAAAAGAATAAATATTGTTAAAATGTCATTACTACCCAAAGCAAAGTGCACATTTAATGCAATCCCAAACAACACTGTACCAGCATTCTTCTCACAGCTGTTCTCAAAGGACAAACAATCCTAAAATTTATGTGAAACCAAAAAAGACATTGAACAGCAAAATATTGAAGAAAAAAACCAAAACAGGAGGCATCACAATCCTAGACCCTAGCCTGTGTTACAAAGCTATAATCATCAGAACTGTATGGTATTGGCAAAAAACCAGACACAGAGATCAATGGAATAGAATAGAGAACCCAGAATTGGACCCACAAATGTATGGCCAATTAATCTTTGACAAAGTAGGAAAAGTATCCAATGGCAAAAGACAGACTCTTTAATAGATGCTGCTGGGAGAACTGGACAGCAACATGCAGAAAATGAAACTAAACAACTTTCTTACATCATACACAAAAATAAACTCAAAATGGATGAAGGACCTGAATGTGAGACCAGCAACCATCAAACCCTAGAGGAGAAAACAGGAAACGACCTCCTTGATCTCAACCACAGCAATGTCTTACTTGACACATCCCCAAACGCAAGGGAATCAAGAGCAAAAATGAACTATTGGAACCTCATCAAGATAACAATCTTCTGCATGGCAAAGGAAACAATCCATAAAACTAATAGGCAACTGATGGAAAGGGAAAAGATAGCTGCAAATGACATATCAGATAAAGGGTTAATACCCAAAGTCTATAAGGAACTCCCCAAACTCCACACCCAAAAAACAAACAATCCTGTGAAGAAATGGGCAGAAGACATGAACAGACACTTCTCCAAAGAGGAGATCCAGATGGCCAACAGACACATGAAACGATGCTCAGCGTCCCTCCTCATCAGGGAAATACAAATCAAAACCACACTGAGAGACCACCTCACACCAGCAAGAGTGGCTAAAATGAGCAAATCAGAGAACTCGAGATGCTGGTGAGGATGTGGAGAAACGGGCACCCTACTACACTGTTTGTGGGATGTAAACTGGTGCAGCCCCTCTGGAAAAAAGAAGGCAGGTCCCTCAAAAAATTAACACTAGAACTCTCCTAGGACCCAGCAATAGCACTGCTAGGCATTTACCCAAGGCAACCAGGAGTGCTGATGCATAGAGGCACATGTACCCCAATGTTCATAGCGGCACTCTCAACAATAGCCAAAACATGGAAAGAGCCTAAGTGTCCATCAATGGACAAATGGATCAAGATGTGGTTTATCTATACAATGGAACACTACATGGCAATGAGAAAGAATGATATCTGGCCATGTGTAGCAACGTTGTTGGAACTTGAGGGTGTTATGAACAGTGAAGTAAGTCAGGCAGAGAAGGACAGATACCATATATTTTCACTCATAAGTGGAATAGGAGGAACTTAACAGAGGACCATGGGGGAGGGGAAGGGAAAAATAGTTGGAGAGAGGGAGGAAGGCAAATCATGAGAGACTCTTGAGTACTGAGAACAAACTGAGGGCTGCTGGGTCGGGAGAGAAGAAGGGGGATGATGGGCATGGAGGAGGGCACCTGTTGGGAAGAGTACTGGGCACTATATGGAAACCAACTTGACAATAAACTATAAAATTAAAAAAATAAACATGGATTCATCTTTAAAGAAAAAGAAGTAAAAGAAAATCCTGAGGGAAGAAGACATTTGCCATACTCTTAAGTTATGGTAATAATTTTAATAAAATAATAATTACATTAAATACAAAATCCTAAACATGCCAGGACATGGACAAAATGAGTAAAAAAGGCACAAAAAAGGCAATATAAAGTAATATAAAGGAGACTGATTTACTGATGTTATCAATGCATAGGTTAAGAAACATAAGTTAAATATTTTCTAAAATATACATGAAATGATGGAATTTAATAGTAAAATGCAGTCAGTTTAAAATAAAAATAAAAATAAAAATTCAGAATTCAATAAATGGGTCTGGTCTCAGAAAAGATTAAAACAATTAAAGAATAAGCAGTGGGGGTGCCTGTGTGGCTCAGTAGGTTAAGTGTCCGACTTCAGCTCACTTTATGATCTCAGGTTCGTGGGCTTGAGCCTTGCATTGGACTCTGTGCTGACAGCTCAGAGCCTGGAGCCTGCTTTGGATTCTGTGTCTCCCTCTCTCTCTGCCCTCCCCTGCTCATTCTCTGTCTCACCCAGTATATCAAAAATAAATAAAATGTTAAAAATGTAAAATAAGAATAAGCAGTGAACTGGAAAATAACTTACTACACATGATCCTTCATATTAGAATTATAGAGAAAGAGAGGTAAAGATAAAACATATAGAAGACAACATAATGAATGCAAAAGACATGTTGAAAAAGAGAGTGAGAATGGGGCAGAATAAATATTTTGCTATAAATCAAACGCAGAAAAAATATAAGCACTTCATAGACCAAAGACAATGAAAAAAAAAAAATCTTGTAACAGAGATTAAAAAAAAACCATACAGATTTCAAAGTACAAATAATATGATTTATAACTGCCTCTTTAAAAAAAAGTAAAGCAGAAGATAATGGAATGAAACTGCTAACCTATGGGTCTATACTTAGTCTTTTAAAAATTAAAGTGAAATGAAAAAATTTTCTGAATACTTAAACAATTTTTTAGATATTTAGGCCATACTAAGAGAAATGTTATAAACATAGATAATTTATAATGATAAAGGGCCCCATGCATCAAAAAGATGTAACCATACCAAAATCTTAGTACTTCATATAAAAGAAAAATGTACAGAACAAAAGTAATAGATATAAAAAATAGTTAAATCCATAATCAAAAAGACCAACTTAAATAAAATAGGCATACAACACATCAGTAATACTGTATTAGATGTGAATAATGTGATTGAGAAACTTAACCTAATTGACATTTTAACAAGTACTACACACAGCAGCAACTGGAAAACATTAATTCTACTCAAATGTAAATTGAACATTAACCAAAATCGGACAAGATGGGTCATATCAGAAATCTCAACATTTTTCAGATCACTAAAATCATGTATTCTGTGACCACAATATAATTAAACTGGAAACAAAAAGCAATTAAAACTAGAAAATCATCAATATCTTAAAAATTAAACAATATATGTTTAAATATCCCATGGGCCAAAGAAGGAATAAGAATGAAAACTGAAATAATTTGAACTAAATAATAGTGAATATATCAAATCTTATGGAATACCTAGGCTGAAGGGGATGTTTATTAATTTAAAAGGTTATATTAGAAAGATGGATGCCTAAAAATCACTTCACTTACCTATCTAAAAAAGAAGGTAACATAATAGCAACATAAATGCAAAGTACGAGGAAGGAAATAACAAGGATCAGATTTTGAAATAGGAAACAAACATAAGGGAGAGCATCAATAAACCAAAAGTGAGTTTTTAAAAAGATTAATAAAATGGATAAATCCTATTAAGAGATTTAAGAAGTAAGAAAGTACAAATAACCAATATCAGATCCTGTAGATATGAAAATATTAATAAAAATGTGGTGGTGGTTTCAAAATGCCC
This sequence comes from Proteles cristata cristata, assembly GCA_017311185.1. Classification (NCBI taxonomy): domain Eukaryota; kingdom Metazoa; phylum Chordata; class Mammalia; order Carnivora; family Hyaenidae; genus Proteles; species Proteles cristata. Next base: position 34,636 of record JAESUZ010003137.1, on the reverse strand, counting down.
ACAAATTCTTTGATGCTTTTACTTTTAAGAGGTAGATCCAAATTCTCTTGTCTGGTTAAGTGTGGACTGCACTTTGCAACTCACATTTACCAGATAGACTAAGGAGAAGTGATGGTGTCCAATTTTGGAGAGTAAATTATAGTTGGTGCTTCAGCGTCTTGCTTGTTCTCTCTTTTGGGTTCTTTGCTCTGAAGGAAGACAGATACCGAGTCACTTATAGAGAAGTTAGCAACGGGGACCTCCACCCAAAAGCCAACGAGCAAATGATACTTCCTATGAATAGTGAGACAGCTTGGAAGTAGATACTTCAGCCATGGTAAAGCCTTCAGATGACTACAGACTGACCTGACACCTTGACTACAACCACATAAAGAGACTCTGAGTAAGAAACACCCAATATACTGGTCCCAGATCTGTGACCTTCTGAAACAATGTGAAATAATACATATGTGTGTTTTAGGATGCTGACTTTCTGGATAATATATTATGCACTGATAAATAAATTTTACAACGGTATAATGAAAAACACTGGGAAAAATTTTCCAAAATTAATGAAAATTTATATTAAATAAACAATTTTAAAAACTTACCAATATTGTAACATAGATAAATAAGTATTTGATTAGTCTTAATAACCATTAAGGAAATTAAATCTGTAATTAATATTCAACAAATAAAAAACCTCCAAGAAGAAATTAATTAAACAGTAAATTCTTCCAAATACTTAATGAAAAAGCTAAATTATTCTTAATATTTCTACCCCAAATAGCCAAAGCAATCTTGAAAAAGAAAACCAAAGCAGAGGCCTCGCAATTCCAGACGTCAAGGTGTATTACAAAGCTGTAATCATTAAGACAGTATGGTACTGGCACAAGAACAGACATTGAGGTCAATGGAACAAGATAGAGAACTCAGAAATGAACCCACCAACATATGGTCAACTCATCTTTGACAAAGCAGGAAAGAGTATCCAATGGAATAGACAGTCTCTTCAGCAAGTGGTGCTAGGAAAACTGGACAGCGACATGCAGAAAAATTAACTACACCATACACAAAATACACAAAACTAAACTCAAAATGGATGAAAGACCTGAATGTAAGATAGGAACCCATCAAAATCGTAGTGTCTCCTCTAGGAGAAAGCAGACAAGAACCTCTTTGACGTTGGCCGCAGCAATTTCTTACTCAACACATCTCTGCAGGCAAGGGAAACACAAGCAAAAATCAACTATTGGGACCTCCTCAAAATAAAAATCTTCTGCACAGCAAAGGAAATAATCAGCAAAACTAAAAGGCAACTGATGGAATGGGAGAAGATATTTGCAAACAACATATCAGATAAAGGGTTGGTATCCAAAATCTATAAAGAACTTAATCAAACTCAACACCCAAAAAACAAATAAACCAGGGAAGAAATGGACTAAAGACATGAACAGACACTTCACTAAAGAAGACAGCCAGATGGCCAAGAGATACATGAAACAATGCTCTATGCCACTTACCGTCAGGGAAATACAAATCAAAACCACAATGAGATACCAAATCACACCTGTCAGAATGGCTAACATTAATAACTCAGGCAACAAGAGATGTTGGCAAGGATGTGGAGAAAGAGGATCTCTTTTTCACTGCTGGCAGGAATGTAAACTGGTGTAACCACTCTGGAAAATGGTAGGGAGATTCCTCAAAAAATTAAAAATAAAACTACCCTATGACCTAGCACTGCTAGCTATTTATCCAAGGGATAAAGGTATGCTGTTTTGAAGGGACACATGCAAACAATGTTTATAGCAGCACAATCAACAATAGCCAAAGTCTGGAAAAAGCCCAAATGTCCATCAATGGATGAAGGGATAAAGAAGATGTGGTGTGTATATTTGTGTGGATGGAACTAGAGGGTATCATGCTAAGCGAAATTAGTCAGAGAAAGACAAATATCAAATGACTTCACTCATTTGAGGACTTTAAGATACAAAACAGATGAACATAAGGGAAGGGAAGCAAAAATAATATAATACCAGGGAAGGGGACAAAAACACAAGAGATTCTTAAATGAGAACAAAGAGAGGGTTGCTGGAGGGGTTGTGGGAGGAGGGATGCACTAAATGGGTAAAGGACATTAAGGAATCTACTCTTGAAATCATTGCTGCATTATATGCTAACTTGGATGTAAATTAAAAACAAATAAAAAGTAACTGAAAAATCGTTTTTAAATATTTCTAACGATGAAATAAAAAAATACTTCCCAATTAGTCTTATGAGGCAACCATAACTAAGATACTAAAACCTTTTACACAAATAAAAAATATATGGCATTCTTTTGCATGAGCACATATATGAAAGATCTAAAGAAAATATTAGTAAATTGAATCCAATGAATTTAAGGATACTATAAAATAAATTGCCACTCCCAACCTAAATACTTGGGTAGTTAGAGTTAACACCCAAACAATGTAACATCTCTGTGACAAAGAAGAAAAATCATACGATCATGTCAGTAGATGATGAAAAAGTATATTATACCATTCATCATCCATACAAAATGATAATAAAAACAACATTTAACAAAAGGATAGAAGGGAACATAAATATTTAATAGTATATCTAAAATGTAGCAAGATTTATATTTTATACTGAAATATTGATAGTTTTTAAACTGGAATTGGGAACAAGATAAGGAATCCTATTATCACCAAATATATGCAACATTATGCTGGAGGTCTAGCCAATACAATAAGTAAAATATAATACATATATTTAAAATTTTCAGGTGACATGACAGGGTACATAGCAAATCCAAAATAACCTACAGATAGAAAATTAGAATAAATAAATGTAGTCTTTTCACTGAATGCAAAGTCAATATATATATTCAAAAACATTACATTTCTAGGGGGCCTGGGTGGCTCAGTTAGTTGAGCATCCAACTCTTGGTTTTTGGCTCAGGTCATGATCTCATGACTCAGGAGATCAAGCCCTGCATTACCCACACAGAGCCTGCTTGGGATTCTCGGTCTCTCTCCCTTTCCACCCACCCAAAAATAAATAATCTTAAAAAAATTATACTTCTATATATTAGAAATATAACCTTTATAAAGATATGATTCTCCTCATAAAATTTTTGAAAAAATAGGTAATGTGTAAAACTCTAAAAGCAGAAAAATACCTAGCAATATGTCTATAGAAATATATTCATAATAATTCAACATAGAAAATCACATGCCAGTATTGACAGATATCAAAGAACCCTAAATAAGGAGGGGCAAGATGGCGGAGAAGTAGGGAGCTCTGTACCTGCACTCGCGCCCATGCCTCACACGGAAAAGATCTAAAGCCATAGGAAACCGTACGAAACCCAAGAAATTGAGACGAAAAGGACGCAGATTCCACTAAGAAAGCCTTCTAACGTGAGTGTGAACTGGGGAAGATAAAATCGGGCCTGGATCAGAGACTGAAGGGACGGGGCGACTCCCTCTGCGGGGAGTGAGAGGGGGAAAAAGAGAGTCCAAAACAGAAAAACCTCCGCTCAGGAGAAAAACCTCCGCTCAGGGCATAGAATGACCTTGCGCGCAAAATACCTGCGCACCAGGCCCGCCCACACTCCAACCCACCCCGGAAGGGCTGTGCTCTCGGAATGCTTATTTGTGCTGGCTACTGGCTGGCTGGGAGAAGCTGCGCGCCTGCCGCCATTGTCCTCCTGGAGGGCTTGGACCCCTGGAGTAGCCGCACGCAGGCACCGGGTGTCTGCGCTCCTACCTGGCTGGAACTCTAGAGGGAAAGCAAAGAGCTAAAAACTGGCAGATTTGACCGTGAGTTCGTTTTTTAGGTGACGAGACACAAAGGGACCTCAATTTCCTCATTCCAGCAGGCTCAGAGCTCCAGGAGACAAGGGCCCTGCCCCACCGAGGCTCCCCAGCCTGAACTGGAGGAGAAGGGAGCAGCGGCTTCTGGCTCCACCCCCAGAGCTAGCCTGGAAGATTGGAATCGCCCTGAGGGGGAAGCCAGGGCATCACCTGTGGCAATTTCAGCGTGGTGCTTGGCCTGGGATTTGGAGGCTGGGACTAGCCTGGGTTGAAAAGCTCAACAAACTTTGGCTGAGCCCCTGGCCCTGGGAGTTTACACACCCATAAAAGCAAGGTGGAGAACTGCCACTTTCCTCCCTACAACCACCAAGGCAGAACTCCCCTCTGAAGCATTGGATCACACCACGCCCATCCCTGCTTGAGAGCTGCCCTTCGCCTTTTCTTTTTTTTTTTTTTTTTTTTTGTTTTTTTCTTTTTTTCTCCAGAACACTGACCTGATTACCTCTGGTCACCGGCTTGCATAAATAATCAAATTTAGTCCATTCTGTAGATGTAAATTCTACACCTCCTGACGTTTTCATCTCTTTCTCTCAGGACTAATTAGACTATATAGTTTCTCTGGAAAACACCAGCATCCTTCTCTCACCTAAGCAACCATACTCCACCCTTTAACTCTTTGAAAAAAGCTTCTTATCCCTTCTGCCTGTTCATTCGATTTCCAATTTTGCCTCATCCCCACCCTGTCTTCTATCTCTGTCTCTATACTCTTCAACCAGCACTGCATACAACAGGCTATTTAATTGTAGCTGGGCAATCCAGTTATATGCTATAAACCATACTTTGTCCATTGGTATTCTCCTTTTTTCCTTTTCTTTACTTCCTTTTGCCCTTTTTATGTATTTTTTTATTTTCTATTATTTGCCCTCCCTCCTCCGTCTTTTCTCTTAACTTTTTCGCTGTCCCTCTCGGTTTGCATGTTAGTCAGATTTGTCTGTGCATTTGTGATCCCCTGCTCCCTGTGTGTTTGTCAGTCAGTTTTCCTCTCCAGGGCTACGTCAAGAAACAAGCCAAAGTACACATGGTGGAGAGGCCCAAATATCACTACGAGTAGGAAAACAAAATAACCAACGTCTCAACAAGAAAGACCAAGAGATACCATTCAAAAAACATCTCTGAAAGGATAGGCCCTGAATAAAGAGTCTTCCTGGATACAGCAGCGCTCACAGGTGCAGGAGCATATCAGGTCTTTAAAACTAACAAGAGCCAGAAAACTAACTAAAATGACAAAAGGAAAAAACTCTCCCCCAAAGAAACTCCAAGAAGAATTGACAGCTAATGAACTGCTCAAAACAGATATAAGCAGCATAGATGAACAAGATTTTAGAATAATAATCATAAAATTAATAGCTGGACTTGAAAAAAACATAGGGGACATCAAAGAAACTATGGTTACAGACAAAACGGAGAATGTAAATAGGCATAAAGAATTTTAAAAAAGCGATAAATGAGATACATAATACATTAGAGGCCTCCAATGCACTCATTGAAGAGGCAGAAAGGAGAATAAGTAATTTAGAAGACACCATTATAGAAAAACGAGAGGCTGACAAAAAAGAGACAAACTGATCCAGGAACAGGAAAGAAGAGTTCGAGAGCTCAGCGACATGGTCAAACGCAAGAATATCCATATCATAGGAATCCCAGAAGAGGAAGAGAGGGAGACATGTGCTGAAGGAATCCTGGAAAAATTATAGCAGAGAACTTCCCCAAGCTGGGAAAAGAAGTAAAAGTTGAAATACAAGAGGTTCAGAAGACCCCCCCCCCAGACTTAATTTGAATCGACCTTCCGCAAGGCATATTGTAGTAAAAATGGCAAAATATAAGGATGAAGAGAAAATTTTGAAAGCAGCTAGGGAGAAAAGGGCCCTACCATAAAAAGGCAAACCTATCAGAGTGGTGACAGACCTATCTACTGAAACATGGCAGGCCAGAAAGGAATGTCAGGAGATCTTCAATGTGATGAACAGTAAAAATATGCAGCCAAGAATCCTCTATCCAGCAAGCCTGTCATTCAAAATAGAAGGAGAGATAAAAATCTTTCCAAATAAACAGAAATTGAAAGAACTTGTCACCACAAAGCCAGCCCTACATGAAATCCTGAGGGGGACGCTCTGAAGGAAAGGATGCAAGGAACAAAGATACCAGAGACACCACCACAAACATGAACTCCAGAAAGGACACAAAGACTCTAAATGCACATATTTCAATACTAACACTGAATGTAAATGGGCTGAATGCTCCAATCAAAAGACATAGGGTAGTAGAATGGATACAAAAACAAAATCCATCTATATGTTGTCTACAAGAAACTCATTTTAGACTGGAAGATACCTTCAGATTAAAAGTAAGGGGATGGAAAAATATAATATACTGCTACTGGAAATCAAAACAAAGCCGGAGCAGCTATACTTATATCAGACAAACTGGACTTTAAATTAAAGACAATAACGAAAGATGAAGAAGGACATTACATAATAGTTACAGGGTCTATCCATCAGGAAGAACTAACAATCATAAATGTCTATGCACCGAATATGGGAGCACCTAAATGTATAAAACAATCACAAGCAGAAACAGGCTCATAGATAAGAATGTGCTAATAGCAAGGGACTTTAATACTCTGCTTACAGCAATGGATACGTCAACCAGACAGAAAATCACTAAAGAAATAATGGACTTGAAAGACACAGATGGATCTGACAGATATATTTAGAACTCTACATCCTGAGGCCAGGGAATTTACTTTCTTCTCGAGTGTGTATGGCACATTCTCCAAGATAGATCACATACTGGGACATAAAGCAGCCCTCAATAAATATAAAAGAATCGAGATCATACCATGCACACTCTCAGATCATAATGCTTTGAAACTTGAAATCAATCACAGGAAGAAGCCTGGAAAACCTCCAAAAACATGGAGATTAAAGAACACCCTACTAAAGAATGAATGGGCCAATCAGGCAATTAGGGATGAAATTAAAAAATATATGGAAACAAATAAAAATGAAAACACAACAATCCAAAATCTATGGGATTTGGTAAAGGCTGTCCTAAGAGGAAAGTACATTACACTCCAGGCCTATTTCAAGAAACTAGAAAAAGCGCGAGTCCAAAACCTAACAGCTCACCTAAAGGAACTAGAGGCAGAGCAACAAGAATGCCCCAAACCTTTGGGCGCCTGGGTGGCTTAGTCGGTTAAGCGTCCGACTTTCGCTTAGGTCATGATCTCGCGGTTCGTGGGGTTCGAGCCCCGCGTCGGGCTCTGTGCTGACTGCCAGCTCAGAGCCTGGAGCCTGTTTCAGAGTCTGTGACTCCCTCTCTCTCTGACCCTCCCCTGCTCACGCTGTCTCTCTCTCTCTCTAGAAATAAATAAAAAAAAAAAAAATTTAAGAATGCCCCAAACCCAGTAGAAGAAGAGAAATAGTAAAAATTAGAGCAGAAATAAACAACATAGAGACCAAAGAAATAATTGAACAGATAAACGAAACCAAGAGTTGGTTTTTTGAAAAAATAAACAAAATTGACAAACCTCTAGCCAGGCTTCTCGAAAAGAAAAGAGAGAGCACCCAAATAGACAAAATCATGAATGAAAATAGAATTATTACAACCAACCCCTCAGAAATACAGGCAATTATCAGGGAGTACTATGAAAAATTATATGCCAACAAATTGGAAAATTTAGAAGCAATGGACAAATTCTTAAACGCACACCCACTACCAAGAGTCACACGGGAAGATATAGGAAATCTGAACAGACCCATAACGAGTGAAGAAATCGAATCAGTGATCAAAAATCTCCCAAGAAATAAGAGTCCAGTACCAGATGGCTTCCCTGGGGAATTCTACCAGACCTTTAAAACAGAATTAACACCAATTCTTCTCAAGTTATTCCAAAAAATAGAAAGTGAATGAAAACTCCCAGAGTCATTTTATAAAGCCAGCATCACTCTGATTCCCAAGCCAGACAGAGATCCAGCTAAAAAAGAGAACTACAGGCCAATATCCTTGATGAATACGGATGCAAAAATCCTCAACAAGCTATTTGCAAATCGAATTCAACAGCACATAAAAAGAATTATCCACCAAGATCAAGTGGGACTTATTCCTGGGTTACAGGGCTGTTTCACCATTCACAAATCAATCAATATGATACATCACATCAACAAAAGAAATGATAAAAACCATATGATCCTGTCCATATGCAGAAGAAGCATTTGACAAAATACAGCATCCCTTCTTAATAAGGACTCTAGAGAAAGTTGGGATAGAAGGAACCTACTTAAACAACATAAAAGCCATCTAGGACAAGCCTTCAGCTAACATCATCCTCAACAGGGAAAAACTGAGAGCTTTCTCCCTGAGATCAGGAACACAATAGGGATGTCCACTCTCACCATTGCTGTTTAACATAGTGCTGGAAGTCTTAGCATCAGTCATCAGACAACAAAAGGAAATTAAAGGCATCAGAATTGGCAAAGAGGAAGTCAACCTTTCACTTTTCGCAGACGACATGATACTCTACATAGAAATCCTGACAGACTCCACCAGAAGCCTACTGGAATTGATCTAAGAATTCAGCACAGTTGAAGGGTACAAAATCAATGTACAGAAATCGGTTGCATTTTTATACACTAACAATGAAGCAAGAGAAAGAGAAATCAAGAAGCTGATCCCATTCACAACTGCACAAAAAAACATAAAATACCTAGGAATAAACCTAACCAAAGATACAAAAGTTCTGTATGATGAAAACTGTAGAAAGCTTATGAAGGAAATTGAAGAAGACATAAATGGAAAAACATTCCATGCTCATGGATAAGAAGAATGTAGTTAAAATATCACTACTACCCAAAGCAATCTACACATTCAATGCAATTCCAATCAAAATGGCACCAGCATACTTTTCAAAGCTAGAGCAAAGTACCCTAAAATTTGTATGGAACCACCAAAGACCCCGAATAGCCAATGTAATATTGAAGAAGAAAACCAAAACGGGAGGCATCACCATCCCAGACTTTAGCCTCTACTACAAAGCTGTAGTCATCAAGACAGTATGGTATTGGCACAAAAACAGACACATAGACCAATGGAACAGAATTGAGAACTCAGAAGTGGACCCAAAAGTATACAGCCAACTAATCTTTGACAAAGCAGGAAACAATATCCAATGGAAAAAAGACAGCCTCTTTAACAGATGGTGTTGGGAGAAATGGACAGCAACATGCAGAAGAATAAAACTAGATCCATTTCTCACACCATACCCAAAAATAAACTCAAAATGAAGGACCTGAAGGTGAGACAGGGAACTATCAAAACCCTAGAGGAAAAAGCAGGACACAACCTCCTTGACCTCCACCGCAGCAACTTCTTACTTGACACATCCCCCAAAGCAAGAGAATCAAGAGAAAAAATAAAAGATTGGGACCTCATCAAGATTAAAAGCTTCTGCACGGCAAAGGAAACAACCCACAAAACTAATAGGCCACTAACGAAATTGGAAAATATGCAAATGACATATCAGATAAAGGGTTGAAATCCAGAATCTATAAGGAACTCACCAAACTCCACACCCAAAAAACAAACAAGCCAGTGAAGAAATGGGCAGAAGACATGAACAGACACTTCTCCAAAGAGGACATCCATATAGCCAACAGACACATGAAACGATGCTCAGCATCCTTCCTTATCAGGGAAATACATATCAAAATGACACTGAGATACCACCTCACGCCAGTCAGAGTGGCTAAAATGAGCAAACCAGATAACATGAGATGCTTGCGAGGATGTGGAGAAATGGGCACCCTCCTACACTGTTGGTGGGAATGTAAGCTGGTACAGCCACTCTGGAAAACACTGTGGAGGTTCCTCAAAAAATTAACAGTAGAACTCCCCTAGGACCCAGCAATAGCGCTGTTGGGAATTTACCCAAGGGATACAGGAGTGCTGAGGCATAGGAGCACATGTACCCCAATGTTCATTGCAGCACTCTCAACAATAGTCAAAACATGGAAAGAGCCTAAGTGTCCATCCACGGATGAATGGATCAAGAAGATGTGGTTTATCTATACCATGGAATACTACATGGCAATGAGAAACAATGAAATGTGGCCATGTGTAGCAACATGGATGGACCTTGAGGGCGTTACGCTGAGTGAAATAAATCAGGCAGAGAAGGACAAATATCATATGTTTGCACGTATAGGAGGATAGGAGGAACTTAACGGAGAACCATGGGGGAGAAGAAGGGGGGAAATGGTGGGGGAAAGGGGGAGAGGCAAACCATGAGAGACACTTGAATGCTGACAAAAACTGAGGAGTGTTGGATGTGGGGGGGCGGAAGGGCACGGAGAGAGGCACTTGTGGGGATGAGCACTAGGTGTTATATGGAAACCAACTTGACAATAAATTATTTATAAAAAATAGTTTTAAAAAAATTAAAAATAGAATTACTATATGATCCAGCAAACTCCACTCCTGGTATACACCCACTAGAATTGAAAGCAAGAACTCAAACAGGTATTTGTACACCCATGCTCATCACAGGATCATTATTTACATATTAAAAAGGCAGAAAAAAACCCCAAATGTCCATTGACAGAAAATGGGTAAACAAAATGTAGTATATATCTACAGTGGAATATTAAAAAGGAATTCTTAAAATGGAATGAAATTCTGATATATGCTACAATGTGAATGAACCTTAAACACATTATGCTAAGTGAAATAAGCCAGACACAAAAGGACAAATATTCTATGATTCCACTTACATAGGGATCAAATTCATATAGACAGAAAGTAAATTAGTGGTTACCAGGAGGTAGGAGAAAAGGGGACTATAGACTTACTGTTTCATAGGTACAGAGTATCAATTTGTGATGATGAAAATCTTCCAGATATGGATACGGGTGATGTTTGCAAAAATATGTGAATGTATTTAATGTCACTAAATTGTACACTCAGAAATTGTTAAAATGGTTAATTATGTGATATATCTTATCAAATTTTTAAAAATTAAGGACTGCTAATACCAAATATTGTAGAGAATGTAAACCAAGTGGAATTCTCATACATGTTTGTAGGAATATAAATTGCACAACCATTTTGGCAAATTTTTGGCAATACCTTTATAAGCTGAAAATAGGCATTTTCTATGACCCAGCAATTGTACAATTAGGTTTATATACAATATAATAATCCAATGTTACCTACTGTAACATGAATGGCTCTCACACTATTGAACAAACAGTACATATATTTTATATTTATATAAAGTTCAAAAACAAGCAAATGTTATCTATGTATGGCATTAGAAGTCAGGAAGTCAAGCTTGTGGCTACCCTGAGGTGTAGGGGAAATATGTGGTCTTCTGGGGTGCTAGAAATGTTCTGTTTCATGATCTGAGTAGTGGTTACTTTCTGTAAATTCATGGAGCTATATACTTATGTTTTGTGCACTTTTCTATTTATATGCTGTACTTCAATAGAACTGTTTCTTAAAAATTAATCCTCTAGCACTCTGAACATTCCAAAACATAATCTGAACATTTCCTTTCATCTACCCAACCATATAACAGAGCAAACGAAGCTTTCTATAATTCTTCCCTCAGTGGAAATGGTTACAAAAGGCCAAGGCAAAATCATTTGAAAACCAATCCATTTTCTAACTTTGGAAAGTAAGTAGTAGATTTTGCATGCCTGTGGGCTTAGTGACTCACACTTAACCCTAAGCAGTATGCAAGGGCAACTCTCTAAGTAGGCAATAAATTATCAAATGTGTATGCAATCCATCTGTGATGGAACTATGTTCAGTCACAAAATAAATCTGATGTGGACACACGTGTGTGTGTGTGTGTGTGTGTGTGTGTACGTGTATGTGTCATACGATATGGGAAGTGATAGGTACAAGGAAGCAAAATCACTTTAAGCCTCCATGTATACATAAAGGTTTACAAAATCCTGAAGGTTAAAAGTGTGGGCATTTATTTTTTTAAACAGAAAGCAACAGCAATTTTGTACGATAGAAGTAAGTTATTTAACCTTAACCCAGTTTAATTTCTTTTGCTTTTCTACAAAGTTTTGTTCAGAAAACTACACAAGTCTTTCTGTTAATTTTTTGGCTTTTTATTTCAAAGCTACCTTCATCTTAAATTAAAATAAATTAACACGGGGTCTTACTCCTAGCCTAATCTCTCTTTAGTAGTCAAAGAAAACTAAATCAGAAGAGAAGTGTAGGGGGAAAAACATTTTTTTAAAGGTACAGAGTAGAAAAACTTACTAGAGGAAAAGTGGGAAATAATGGTAAGGACAATGAATAGAAGAGGTCAAGAGGAAGAGAAGAGAAAGGAGGAGGAGAAAGTGGATGTGGAAGGAAGAGAAATAAGAGAAAGGAAATAAGGAGAAACGATTTCAAAGCAGTGGGAAAATAAAAAAATAGAGACCAGTGGAAAGTAAATAGCCAGAAATCTGAATGTTAAATAAAGCAAACACAAAATAAACTGCAAAGTAAATCTCTAAATCACTATAAAAATTGTTCATACTTTAATAAAAGAATTGTCATAAAGAATTAGCACTTCCAACACCTGCAGCTATGCCATAGACACAAAGCTCTATACTCACTACACTCTTCAACCTACTGTAACACTTTACACTGAGAGACCTTGAGGAAATGCAAATTAAGAAACCAGTAAGGCAATCAAGAGTTAGACACAAATAACTCACAGTCTGATCTCATACTATAATCCACTCCATATGGGCAAACCCAATAGCATCTATCCATTTTCTTCTGGGACTACACTATTTTTGCCAGGGTATGAGAAGCCAGGGACCTTCTTAGAACACAACTTCAAACTGTAGGGGGAATTAAGGTCATGGGCTTAACTTTGAGCAATGGGAAATGGGTGCTGGAGAATAAGTTATTTCTCTTTCTGTCACTATGCCCACTATAAAAAGAAGTATTTATTTATACAGATTCTCATAAGAGAGTTCCATGAACTTGAGCAAGCTCTTGATATCAAATGCTGACCAGTTTAATCCTTATTTAGCTTTCCCTCCTTCCTTGTCTCATTTACCTTTTCCCTCACTCATTTTCCCTGTGATTAAACTTCTCAATAAAGCATTTCTCTCAGATCTAAATAGACATTTTCTCAAAGAAGACATATAGATGGCCTCTGTCTATGGCCTCAACATCACTAATCACTGAGGAAATGTGAACCAAAACCAAATGAGACCTCACACCTTTTAGAATGGCTAGTATCAAAAAGACAAGAAACAACAAATGTTGCCAAGGATGTGGAGAAAAGGGAACCCTCATTCACAGTCAGTGGGAATGTAAATTGATGCAGTCACTGTAGAAATTACCTCCAAAATTACCAATAGAAATGCTATATGATCCAGTAATTTCACTACAGGTATTTACCCAAAGAAAATGAAAACACTATTTCAAAGATATATGTACCCCCTATGTTCAGTGCAGGATTATATACATTAAAAACCAAGATATGAAGGGGCGCCTGGGTGGCTTAGTCGGTTAAGCGTCCGACTTTCGCTTGGGTCATGATCTCGCGGTTCGTGGGTTTGAGCCCCTCGTCGGGCTCTGTGCTGACTGCCAGCTCAGAGTCTGGAGCCTGTTTCAGTCTGTGACTCCCTCTCTCTCTGACCCTCCCCTGCTCACGCTGTCCCTCTCTCTCTCCTAGAAATAAATAAAACATTTAAAAAAATTAAAAAAAAACAAACAAACCAAGATATGAAATCAACCCAAGTGTCTATTCACAGATGAATGGATAAAGAAGATGTCACACACACACACACACACACACACACTGCGGAATACTACTCAGCCACAAAAACTGTATCTTGCCATTTGCAACATGTAGGGACTTAGAGGGTATTATCTTAAGTAAGTCAGTGAGAGAAATACCATATGATTTCACTTATATGTGGAATCCACAAATCAAAACAAATGAACAAAATTTAAACCCAGATTCATAGCTACAGAAAACAGATTGGTGGTTGCCAGAGGGGAGAAATGTTGGGTAGAGGCAAAAAAGGGGTGATGGGAATTAAAAAGTATATAAAATAAATACGTTATAACATTTAAATAACTTTATATAAAATTTATAAAGTTATTCCAGTTATAAAATAAATGATCCATGGGGACATATTGTACAACATGGGGAAATAGTCAATGATATGGTATTAACTTTGTAAGGTAGCAGATAGTAACTAGATTTATTATGGTGACGATTTCCCAATGTATACAAATGTCAAATCACTATGATATATACCTCAAACTAATATAATATTGTATGTCAAATATCTCCCAATGAAAAGTAGCATTGGGTAAAAAAAAGAAATATGAAATCTGATGTGCAAGTAGTCAGCCGTGAATGTCCATCTATTCTCCAAATTTCAGTTTTCCCCTGTTTCCCTCAGAGTTAGTCCAGGCCATACAACTAGATTTCTGCCTAAGTATTGTCTAATTCTGAAGTACCAACAAAGACAGGATGTTTCATCATATATGGGTTGCTGTGAATGTGTTGATTCCTTGAATCACTAAACTCTACACCTGAAACTCATATTACACTGTATGTTAACTAACTGAAATTTAAATAAAAACTCAAAAAAATAAGGCCACATGTGCTCATACCAAACAAAAATCAATTCTGAGAGAAAGAAAAGCAAAACATGACTTAACAAAGTACAAGACATGAAATTATAAAAACAAATAAGATATATAATAAAAGCATGCCTGCTCATCTAGCCAATAAATCTGAAATAACAATGATAAATGAAAATGTATACTTTGTACATTTGCTCTTAACAACATGCAGTGTATACCCATGTTCTCCCCCCCCCATGGTGATGAACTTTGCTCTAAATATCTCAAGAAGACCATCTATTAGTCTCAAATGGGTCCATTTCATATTGATTTCCATTAAGATCTTGAATACTGCTAAGGCTAATTAGGAAATACAACCAATCCTAAACAGTTAAGGAAATAATGATCACTGACTTTTCAAGTAACACAACTGCATTTGCAATAAGCCACAATGCCTACTGAAATAAACTCTAAATTCCTTATCATGAAATTCAGCTATGAGGCCCATAACTGCTTCAGTTTCATATTCCAATTACTATCTTTGTTTTTTCTTAATTCAAGGTATACTGTTTGATTTTTCTCAAGTACTCATCCCTACCTCCAGGACACTGTTCATAGTAATCCTATACCTTCAAATGTCCTCCTCCTACAGCTGCCTCTCAAGATTGTATCTATTCTTCAAAGTTCAGTTCAAATGCTGTATCCTCCACAAAGACTTCCATAATTATTTATGAACTCTGAAAGCTTTTTGCATGTATCATTCATAGGCAGAGTAAGTACATGGTTTACATCTGTTTTTCTGGTATATTGATTAATAGTGCTCCTTTTACTCTCAAGAGCATTCCAGTTTGGACAATATATCATATGACCATCATAACTATATGACTATGGCATTCATCATGTCCTGTTTATTTTTTTAGATTTCTCTGTACTTGCTTTATTACTCATACTACACTGTAACCTTCCTTGTGAAAAGAAACCTTATCATATATAAAGGTACTTAAGGGTAATGACTTTCATATTGTTCAATAATTGTTTACTGAATTAATCAATGAGAGAGTAGTTGATTTGTTCATTTAAGGAGGTCCAGGGCTTAAAATATTGAAAACTTTATCTTTTGATGGCCAGTATTATTACTTATTATTAAATTGATGCTAATCACTAAAGACTTTTAGAATCTTAATTATGACCAATCATAGATCCAAGATAATTTATCCAGTGTATGAAGGTTGGATTAAAGTATTAAGTGAGTCTTTTTGAGCTCTTATCTTTGATGGTCATGAGAAATAGATCTGGAAGTGTTTAGGCTCTAATGTGGCTTCACACCTTCAGCTTACACAAATGATGAATCTGAAATAACTCTATATACTTCTTCCAAAAACAAAATTGTGCCAGGAAAAAGTCCAGAAAACTTCCTGTTCATTATGTGGTATATTTAGAAAGTAATGGAATGGTTTTCATAAGAAATGAAGAGCTAACATCTGCTTTTTAATTTTCTTCCAAAACATATTAAATTATCCCTATATCTCAGTAAGTCAGAGAAAGTTAATGAAGTCTACTCTTACACTCTTTTAAGAAACCAAAATAAAAAAGCATTATCAGTATAGGTAGAAAAAAATGCATCCATAGAAGTGTCACCATGGTTTCCAGTTTTGGAAAAGCAGATTCCAGCAGTAATTCTCACAGAAGTCTAAGTTATCCAGTAAATATTAAAGAGATGCAATTCTTTAAAAGGTGGTTGATAATAAACAATTTAAGTGGACTTCTAGATCTCTGCTGGTCCCATTTTCAAGTTTATAATATAAGAGCCATAAAGAAAGATAAGGATAAAGTCAATATCATTTACCAAATTCATGTTTGATTTTTTTCACCCTTTTTCTATTAATTCAGCAATTTCTATAGCAAGTAGAGTTCATGAAGCCCTAGTTTTCTCTGCCCTATCCTTTATCACACTTTTCTATTCATGAATTCAGTGAGATAGTGTTTGGTAATAGTGTCAAATTAATAGAAAACCTGAGGTCTAGCAATTTGACAATGATATAACTGTCACAATGGGTCTACATTTTAGCATGTACTAGATATATTTAGAATCAAACATCTGCCTCTTAGTGTTTCTCTTGCATTCACCCAACTTTGAAAGTCTCAGGTCATTAAAGCATATCAGTTAGTAAAGATTTTTCCCAGCCCCTAGCAGCTAGTGAAGCATACATTAAAGGTGAAATCTGCAGTTGAAATTTTAATGTGCACTATTTGAAAATATCTACTTTGACGCACAGAACAGTATCATCTGAGAAACTCATTTGCTTAAAGTTTTATATTGCAGCCATTAAAAAATATTTCATCCCCTTGGATGAATTTCCCATGAGCATTTCCATATCTAATAAGTAATATTAATTATGTAAAGGTTTGGAAAACATATGAAACATTAAAAGTAGAAATGGGATGTGCAATAGCCCAGAAGAGTTAATGTTATCACTTTTGTGTCCAGTTTAATGCCTTCTTATAGTGTGACCATTTTTAATTAAGTCATCATGACCCAGGGAAAGTTACTTCCTTTGAGAGTAGAAAGGTGGGGGCAGAGGAGACAGGAAAGAGGTATCACAAACTCAGCATATTTTAAATATTCATATTAGATAACAGTCATGTTTTAATCAACTCAGGTAAATATATTCTGACAGTCTGTAGAAGTAATACTTTACAGATTTCACTGTATTATAGTCCTGCTGTTTCATAGCTAGACTGTAACATGAAAAATGACTTAGTCTTTATCCAGACCAAAACAAAGATAAAAGAGAAGAAAGAAATAAAGAATTTCACTAATGCTGAGATTCCATGGTCCTAACTACAGATTGCCTTTAATGCAAATATGCATGTATGATATAATTTTTTTGCCATAATTTGGAAATATGTTCAATGTCTGATATTGATTAGTGGTATTGGCAGTCAACAGGGATAGCCCCACTCATATGAAGGTCTATGGGAAAGGTATTGAGGCCAAAAAGAATCCTCGTGGGGCGCCTGGGTGGCTTAGTCGGTTAAGGATCCGACTTTCGCTTAGGTCATGATCTCACAGTTTGTGGGTTCGAGCCCCGCGTCGGGCTCTGTGCTGACTGCCAGCTCAGAGCCTGGAGCCTGTTTCAGTCTGTGACTCCCTCTTTCTCTGACCCTCCCCTGCTCACACTGTCTCTCTCTCTCTCTCCTAGAAATAATAATTTAAAAAAATTAAAATAAAAAGAATCCTCTTTATTGAATTGCTTCAGTATCTGAGGTCACTAATAAGTTTAAAGGCTCAAAATAATTGATTAATTAATTAGAGGTCCAAATTATAGTATAAA
Organism: Proteles cristata cristata; assembly: GCA_017311185.1. Lineage (NCBI taxonomy): Eukaryota > Metazoa > Chordata > Mammalia > Carnivora > Hyaenidae > Proteles > Proteles cristata. Next base: position 16,842 of record JAESUZ010003137.1, on the reverse strand, counting down.
TATTTCATTTGATGGGGGCATGCTTAGCTCAACTAAGCTATCTAATAACTAATTTAAAATCATGATTCTAATTTGGTAAGAAACATGAATAGTCTGATAATCAGGAAGGTTGGAGTACTGTATGTTCTTATATTTTGTACAAACTTGAAACAAGGCTACTTTTGGAAAACTAGTCTTGAGAAGTATGATTACGGGAGAAGACTTGTGATATTTCTTCCCAGGTGCTCCTTGTATTAATCAGGATTATCCAAGGAATTGGCTTAAGTGATTGTGGAGGCTGGCAAGTCCCAAGAACTACAGGATGAGTCCTAGCAGCCCAGGAACAGATTATCTAGTTCCAGTCTGAATCCAAAGGCCACCAGTCTAGAAATCCACAAAGAGCTGATGTTTTAGTTTCAGTCCAAAGGCAGGAAAAAAGCCAAAATTCCAGAGTGATGGCCATCAGGCACAAAGAACTGTCTCTTACTTGGGAGGAAGTCAGCCTTTCTGTTCTTTTTAGGCCTTCAAATGATTGGATGAGGGCAACCTGCTTTATTCAGTTTACCAATTTCAATGTTAATGTCATCCAAAAATATCCACAAATAAATATCCAAAATAAAATTTGACAAAATATCTGGGCATCCTGTGGCCCAGTCTCACTGACACATAAAATTAACCATCACATGCCTTTCTTCCTACAGACTTAGCTTATATAAACAAAGCAAATAAATATTGAGAAAATGAAAAGGGAATGATGTTTTGTAGGTACAAATAAGTTTTTAAGAGATGAACGAGAGGAATTTTATTTGAAAAAGTCATGGCAGTGTTTCATGCCTGGGCATGGGTAATAGGAAAGACTAGACTGTAGGCTCTAGGATAGCTGGGACTTTGTCTATGTTTTAATCACTATAATTTCAATCCCTGGTAATATACATCAGTGGACAATATTTTGTTGACTCAATAGATGAATGAAATTTTATAAGACTTAGAGAATCTAGAAGAATAGCACAAAGCTTTAACATCAGAGAAGGTGATGGGTTGAGATCAGAAATTCAGATAAAGCGAGGGACATAAAAATTCAATCTGGTAAAAATTAAATGTCCAGAGAATGTGAAACAGTGTTTCTACTGAGGACTAATAAATGGTACTCATAAATATTTGATTGAAAATAAATGAATTAATTTGCCCTCCATCTCTATGTTGTTTTTATTATTTTTTGTTTGTTTTTTTTCCATTTAGGTTATCTCATGGGATAATATTAATGGTCTTCCTGGAGTGCTACTCACCATCTTTTATTGTACTATCAGGAAACTCAGCTAAAGTTTATTCCATCATGGGAAACTAGATTTATCCTCAATCACCCACTCTACCCAAATGGATGTGTCTGGTTGCCAAGTATCATAACTTTCCATTTTAGTACATTTCACTGCCATCCAGATGCAAGGTTCCCATTCTGCATGTATTATAAGCTACTGACTTCTAATCTTTGGGGATATTAAAAGGTTCAGAAGGTGCTTAGTAAGTATTCAAGTAAGAGTCTGATAAATCCTTCCTCCCACTCAATAATACAGGATACAAATGTGCACTTCCTTGTTAAAATAAGGATTGTATCATTTATTCATTAATTAATTCACTCATTCAAAAAATACTGAGAACCTATTATGTACCAGGTAGTCTTCTAGGCACTAAGGGCTGTGATGAGTCACATTTAAGATACTTGCTCCAATGAAGCTTATATTCCATATGAATTCAATCTAGAAGCAAAGCCAAAGTTATTGTCTATGTCAGAGGGCTGGATTATATATATTCACCAATCCTACTATAAAGAGCACATTGACATAGCAGAGCTACTGAAAACAGCTAACAATACTTATAGCTTTATACCCATTTCAGTGTATTAAATGCCTTTCACATTTGTTATTATAAAATATGGTATATAAATTATTCTTTCTAATCCATATTTGACCACAACGATCAGCAGATAAACTATGAGCTTCATACACCAATGCATAAATTTCTAATTGGAGCATAAATTGTGTCTACACCGCCATTTTCCAATGGTCTTGACCCCACCCACTCCAAAGCGGCCATATTTCTATGTTGAGCAACATAAAGAAGGAAAAATAGAGATGGATTAAAAGAGACAAAATCCAAAGAAAATAAGTGGTTCAAATAAAATATGTGATGATGGTGTGGGGTGCTATAAAGTTTTTATTGCCACTTACTTGAGAAGACCAGCATAACTTATGCCTAGTGCTGCCACTTATAAGTAATGTGGTCACTGCAAACTCACTGCAGTAAAAACTTCAAGCATCCTACCACCACACATTATACATGTACATATACACCAGTAATTTAGTAACTTTTCCAGCTGCCTTCCTCTGGGATAGACTTTATTTCTTGATGCCTCTTCTTAATGGGACAAATTCATTTCTAGCACAGTGTATGGCTGATTAAACATAGAGCTCTGACCATTTTTTAAATCGGGCTGCAACAATTATTTCACCACATGTGACACTGAGTGTCTACCACAATAAATAGTTGGGATGAATCTTCCTCATGTTAGGCACTGTTAAATAAGTTCATGGTTTCTCTCATCCTGGTGAAAAAAAGATAAGGTTCACCTTAATTGAATCATTTGGACCTATTGTCTCAACACTGCTAAGTCTAGGAATTAGAAAGATCAGAGCAATGAGAGGCCTTAGATCCTAACTAGTGATTTTTATAGTATCTTGCAACAAACCTAAGGGCTGATACATAGTTGGGACAGGTTTGATGAAATAGAGGTAGCTTGAGGCAGATCACCTCTATTCTGTTGTATATGTTGGAGTTCTAGATATGATTTTATTCAGAGAAAAATTTATGCTGGCAAAATGTACACATAAACATACACATAAATAAGCCACTTTTAAAATTACACATCTGGAGCATTATTCCTACTCCCCATTTCAGAGGTGAGAAAAACAGATCCCTAGAAAGGCTAGGTGATAAACTTGCATTCACACAGCCATCAGGAGGTTCAATTAGGACCAGTGCAGTTAGGTCCCCTAAATCCCAGTATGTTGTTTCTTCTATGATACACCAATGAATTATGTAAGTATAATTAATATATTTTTATGATATAAGCAGTGTTGGAGTTGGGCCCAGCACCATATCTGAGCACCATACATATACATATATGTATATTATACATAATATAGTTTTACACATAATACAGCTTGCTAGTGTGACCACATTTTGGTCATCTTTTCAATGAGTGAAGAGGAGAGTACATACTCTTTTTCAACTTACAACAGATCTTTCAAAAACCCTTTTATCCCTGGGAGTGAAAGAATGAGCATAAAGAATGACTCTTTTAAATATATTATTACTCAACCCCTTCAATTCACTAATTATGCTCTTGGTTGAAAAGACGTCATTTTATAGAACCCTAAATCCCACATGTGCCACTTGTCAAGAGAAGAGCCTATCCTTTCCACGTTTACCTTTCTCTTTTGCTTGTTGAACCCGAAATGAATTCAGACTATAGGCCTGCTTCATCTCATGCAAACATATATACTCCGAAGATCATCACATACAGTCAGGAAAGAGACAACAGTTCTATAACTCATAGCTCTATACCTGAAACCATTTCAGTGCCAAAATGCAGAGTTGACACTGAAGGGAAATTTAATTCAGTAACTGCAGAGTGTAGCCTGGATTTAGATGAACTATCTGGTTCATTTGTCCATACTGATCAAAATCACAGCCAACTATCAGATGTCCACACATCCCTTAGACTGCACAAATAAAGTATGAAAGGTATAACATAAGGAACTAATCATAGGTCTTCCCTTTATGAAAAGCTACTTGTTTAATTTCCATAATAACAAGTTGCTCTTTTAGTTTATACAGCAGGATGAACATATGGTGCACATCACAAATATAAAGGATTAAAGAAAGTTTTGAAAACCTTGTGGACAATAGAACTGTGGATCATTAAAGGAGGTTAAGATGCATGAGGGATACCCAGCTGCCATAAAGCTGATCACTAAAGGTAAAAGAGAATGACCATTCTACCCTACTTTATAGTTGTCCCACCATATTTCCATCCGGAGTATATACTGAATTTGAAAGGAAGGAGGGCAGTTGGGAAAACTCATTTTGGGTTTTTTTGTTTGTTTTTATTTTTTAAAATTTTATTTATTTTGAGAGACAGGGGGAGGTAGAGCATGAGTGGGGAATGGTAGAGAAAGAGGGAGACACAGAATCTAAAGCAAGCCCCAGGCTCTGAGCTGTCAGCACAGAGCCAAATGCGGGGCTTGAACCCATGGACTACGAGATCATGACCTGAGCCTAAGTCAGATGCTTAACTGACTGAGCCACCCAGGCTCCCCCATTTTGTTTGTTTTGTGTAGATAGAATCCTAAGAGAATTTCTACTTTAACTTTACTCTTAAAGCCGTATCAAATGAAATACTTTTTTCTTTAAACATCTAAGACTAGCGGAGAATGGTTAGAAGATTAACAAAACAGTCACAATGCTAAAGAATATTAGAAAATTGATCAAATGAACCAAAATTTCATCCTTACCAATGTTCTGATGAGAGTATGAAACTCACCTAACTATCTGAAAATATTGGCTTGTAAGTGGCTGAGTGTATGGAAGCCTTGGCTCTGAAAGCCTGTTTCAATCTGTAAGTTGGAAAGAGTGTGTATGCAAGACACTTCATCACCCATACAATAGACTGTAAATTATTTGCATGACATCTTCTTTGCATTAGATGCCATGTGCCTGTAACAGGTTAGTGTAATATATGGACCATTTAAGTGACAGTAGTCATAAGTTACAGATGGAAAGCTCTATTCTGACCAGCCATTGTGCTCTCTTTTAGCCCAATTTTAAATATGAAAAATCACCACTGAATATCAAAAATGGCTTCTTGGACTATCAGCTCTGATCTACGGGATTTGTCATGTTACAGTTCACCTGCTTCAAGAGCACTTCATTCGTTTCATGTAGCCAAGACTGAGATTTCACTGAATAATTGATGAAAGGAGAAAACTATGAGCCACCTTGTACTCTGTCATTGTCATTTTGATACTACCTTTGTCAAAACTAACTACAATTTTATTGAATAAGCATACAACATAAATGATATAAGAGACAATTTATCAAAAGTGCTGTCCACATGCCCAGTGATGTTTAAGGATCAAGCACTGACCTTTCAGTTCTGACCACTGCAACAGCATCTTTTAGTTATACAAATGTGGTGAGAAGAATGGATCTTCAAAGTAGCGTGTGTGTGTGTGTGTGTGGAGAGGGTTAGTGTGTGACTATCACCAGAGTACTTTATAATGTTTCTGATATTAAACAAGAATAGATGAGGAATTTAGAAAAAAATTACAAAAGCTAAAATAGCATTACTATGTACTTATTATCATGTGCCTAGGCCTATGTATGGAGTCATTCCTTTAATAGTCCTATCAGTCTTATAAAGTAAATATTGTTACAATCATGATATCACCCTCAATCTACATTGGTAATTCCCAAACAAGAAATTATACTTCCTGTATATAGATTAACCCAAGATGTGCAATTGAACATTTTAGCTTCTGTTACTGGAGGCATGGTTGACAAAAAGATGTGGCTGGTCAGAAGGTACTAGCACTATATGTTCCATTAAATGAGTGGGAGACCCATCTGGGCAGGCAATAAATGGGTTATGTTTATAGAGGTTGGTTAAGGTGGTGAGCAGCAGGCAGGTCATAAATGCCTAAGTAATCAGACAAGATTCAGAGTCCATAAGGTTAAAGGACTCAAAAGATCAGCATTAATGATCAGACTTGAACCTTAACCCTAGAAAGAGATGATTTGTTCTCTGCCCTATTTTATACTTCCTAATGGATATTAAGAACCTTGAGCTCATAACTGCTAATCATTTCCAGAAAGAAGCCAAATCAGTTGAACTCTGCCCCAGAAAAAAAGTGAGGGAGATGTGCTAAAATTATTGCACAGCTTCAAGTAAATTTACCTTTTTTATGATCACCTTTTCCCATCTCCACTCCTGCTTTGCCTGGCACATTGTGATTCAGCAGGAACTTCTTTATTCTCCTCTCTTCTTTCTTTATTTTAAGCATAGTAAGCTAATCAGAGAAAATAAAATATGTATTTTCTGAACTCAAGGATTTAAAAATCTTGATGAACAGGAAAAGCATGGGCAAATAAAACCACTTAGTACTCTTCTGGAGTACTAAGAAACATATACAATGTCATGTGAAATAACTGTACAGAAGCACTAATGTGCAAAAGGGGTGATAATAGTCACCTGTTTAACATCTCATCATACTAAAGGGCATGGATTGAATATCATAAATTTCCAAATTTCTAAAATATATTCAATAACTAGCTTCTCTCTGTGAGCAGGTGTCACTATATATAGTACAACTGCATATATTACAGTGTTAAAACACATACTATTAAAACAAACAATCCTTTCAAACCATGAATTCTCGATGAGTCTACACATTTTTGTAATAATCAGAGAGGATTATTAGTTTTTTAAACAAAAATTTATTTTGGGCAGAGAAAAAGAAGGTGGTTGAGTTGAGGATAATGTATCCAAAAGCAATGAGAAAACATTTCCAAATCATATACCTGATAAGGGAGTAATATTCAAAATACATAAAGAACTCATACAACTCAATAGAAAAAAATATATTATCTAATTAAAAAATGGGCAAAAGACCTGAACTGACATTTTTCCAAAGAAGTTTTTCAAATAAAAAGGTGCTTAACATCACTAATCAATAGAGAATGCAAATCAAACCACGCTGAGATATCACCTCGTACCTTTTAGAGTGGCTATTAGCAAAATACAAGAGATAACAAACATTGGCAAGGATGTAAAGAGGAAACTACTGTACACTGTTGGTGGAAATGTAAACTGGTAGAGCCACTATAGAAAACAGCATTGCAGTTCCTCAAAAAATTAAAAATAGAACCACTATATGATCCAGTAATTTCACTTATGGGTATATACCTGAAGAAAAAAAAATCACTGTCAAGGAGATATCTGCACTTCCATTTTAACCGCAGTATTATTCATAATAACTGAGATAGCTAACTGTCCATGGAAAAATATAAATGGATAAATAAAACAAGGTAATACTGTTCAGCCATGAAGAAGGAAATCTTGTCATTGCAAAAACACTGATAGAACCTTGAGGGCATTATGTTAAATAAAATAAGTTAGAAGAAAATAAATACTGTATGATCTCATTTATATGTAGAATCTTAAAAAACAAAAAAGCACATTCAGGGGAAGAGATTAGATTTGTGGTTGTCAGAGGCAGGGTGTTGGAGGGTAGGGGAACTGAGTAAAGGTCCTCAAAAGGTACAAACATCTGGCTATATGATAAATAAGAACTGGGGATATAATGTACAACCTGATGACTATAGCTAATAATTTTATGTGACATATATGAAATCTGTTAAAAGAGTAAATCCGGAAAGTTCTCATCACAAGGAAAATTTGTTTTGTAATTATTTGAGGTAATTGATGCTAACTAAATAAGAGATGATTATTTTATTAGACATGTGTATTAAGACATCATGCTGTACATCTTAAAGTTATACAATGCTGTATGTCAATTATATCTCAATAAAACTGGGAAAAAATAAATTATCCTCCAGAAAGGTTATAAAAGAGATGGTGAGAAATGCACTTACTCAGAAATATCCTCTACACTTAGCAGTACACATGGTCATTATTATCTTTGCCCCATAGTATACTTGGTAGACTTCCACCTACCATCACAAAGTCATGACAGTCTAATTAATTCAAGCTAGGTTCACTTTCAGTCTTGGTTGCCTGAAGGTTGAAGTCCCCTACCCAGATGACCCATATTGGATTGTCACTATCATCTTTTTCAGTGACAGTGATGAGCTTACCCTTGAGTTGTTTCACCTGAAAATACTGAGGCACTCTCACAGAAGAGTCAGTTCACAAAATTACAACAGGCTGTTAAACATAATTATTTTCATATTGATTCAGCAACCATAGGTTTTGCCAAAGTTGAATTATACCCTATTTTTCCCACTTGAAATCCAAAATACTTACATGGGTCTATAGGATTAACTGACCACATTCATTTTGTTTTCAGGACATTTTGTCTCCCCATAGAGGACATTAGACTCAGCTGCTTTGGAATACAATGATCAACATACTTGTCTAATTTTTTGGTCATACTCAAAATTTTGCATTTAGTTATTATCTGTCAGACAATAAATAGGTTTAACACATATTTTTATACATTACACACATGCACACATATATAATTTTTTCACAGCCATAATTATTAGTTTCTCATAATCTTACTGGGCACCAAAACAATAATTTCTAAACCAGGATTGAAGTATTCTAGAGAGAGGTAAGATGGTGGAGAAGTAGGGGGACTGGGATTTCCCTTGTCCCTCTATATTGAGGTCAGAACACTTGGAACACCAAAGAATACAGTCTGCAGAGTGACAGGAAAATCCCCACAAGTAGACAAAGACAGCCTCCTGGGACAGAGATGCCTGTATGTGAATTGGGAGGGGAGAGACAAAATGGCTTGGGACACAGGCATAGAGGTTAGGGATCTGCAGAGAGATTGTAAAATAGAGAGAGAGAGAGAGAGAGAGAGAGAGAGAGAGAGAGAGAGAGAGAGAGAGAGAGAGAGCTGTGGAAGTGTGGTATTGTATTTGGACAAGAGAAAAACCTCTCTAGCCCATAGACCGGGGATCAAGAAATATGTAGAGTGCCAGTTTCTACTTTGCTAACAGCCTTAGGAGCTGAATATTGGACTTTAAAGGGGTGCACTACATTCTCCAGAACAGAGCTACCACCATGTGCCTGTGCCTAAGGGGGAGGGAGCCAGCCCCATGACATGGTAATGAACTCAGGGGTGCCCTGGGAGAGAACAGTATCTTCCCTTGAGTACTGTGGGAAGAGGATTTATGGCCCTCTAAGGACAAGAGACCCTGCAGGTGCCAGCCAGAGGCCCTTTGTTAGCAAGGCAGAATAGAACCAGGTCCACATGGTGTGGGATCCTTTAAGACATTGGGTTTTGAATCCCAGCTGAGTGCCTGATAGGCCCAGCAGAACTATGGAGCAGGACAAACCCACCCATCCACATTACTCTGTAAGGACTGCCTGTACAGTGTGTTTTGGGACACCTGGTCCAGGGAGGAGAGATTGGGGTGTCACCCTTTTTCTCCCCATCACCAACACAGTGGGAATTCAGAGAACAGGACAGCTGTCCACAGTGGAGGTGGGATGGGCTTACACCAAACCTCACCTCTCCGTGCCTTGTAACTGCTTATCTACTAGGGCAGGACTAACACTGAGTGAACCACATGGTCTCTCCTCCAAACCATCACATCCATCAGTCACAGGCACCAACAGACAACTGACTTGCGGTTTTGTATGTTAGTCTTTTTTTTTCTCTTTTCTTTTCTTTCCTTCTCTTCTCTTTTCCCTTTTCTTTTCTACCCTCCTCTTTTTTCGTCCTTTGGAATCAGGCCCATAGTTTCTGATTTGATTTTTGGTCAATTCTCATACATATATGTAAGAAAACAACTAGAACAGAGAAGGAAGGAAGGAAGGGAGGGAGGGAGGGAGGCAGGAAGGAAGGAAGGAAGGAAGGAAGGAAAGAAAGAAGAAAGAAAGAAAGAAAGAAAGAAAGAAAGAAAGAAAGAAAGAAAGAGAAAGAAAGAAAGAAAGAAAGAAAGAATATGTATATATATCTTTAATAAATAAAAATCATTATATTATGTAATATCATATACTGCCTAGAAAAGATTCATTTTAAACCTGAGGACACCTGCAGATTGAAAGTAAGGGGATGGAGAACTTTCTATCATGCTACTAGACATTAAGAGAAAGCAGGCGTAGCCATACTTTTATCAGACAAACTAGATTTTAAAACACAGACTGTAACAAGAGATGAAGAAGGGCAGTATGTCATAATTAAGGGGTCTATCCATCAAGAATAGTATACTGACAATAGTAAATATTTATGCCCCCAATATGAAACAACCAAATATATAAACCAATTATTCATAAACATAAATATCATGATTGAAGGGGACTTTAATACTCCACTTACAGTAATGGAAAGATCATATAGGCAGAAAATCAATAAGGAAACAATGTCTCTCAGTGACATTTTGGACCAGATGAACTTAACAGATAAATTCAGAACTTTTCATCCAAAATGAACAGAACATACATTCTTCTCAAGTGTGCATGGAACACTGTCCAAAATTGATCAAATACTGGGTCACAAAACAGCCCTCAACAAGTATAAAAAGATTGATATCCTTCTATGCATATTTTCAAACGACAACACTATGAAAATTGAAATAGACTGCAAGAAAAAAATTGGAAACTCCCAAAATACATAAAGATTAAGGAACATCCTACTAAAGAATGAATGGGTTAATCAGGAAATTAAAGAAGAAATTAAAAATTATATGGAAGCAAGTGAAAATGAAAACATAACAGTTAAAAACCTATGGGATGCAGCAAAGGCAGTCCTAAGTGGAAAATACACTGCAATTCAAACCTATTTCCAGAAGCAAGAAAGGTCCCAAATGCATAATCTAAACTCACACCTGATGGAACTAGAAAGGCAGCAGCAAAGAAAGCCCAAAGCCAGCAGAAGAAGAGAAATAATAAAGATTATAGCAAAAATAAAAATATAGACTAAAAAATAGTAGAAGATATCAATGAATCTAAGAGGTAGTTTTCTTAAAGAAAAAAAAAATTGATGAACCCCTAGCCATACTTCTCAAAAGAAAAGAGAGAGGACCCATATAGATAAAATTATGAATGAAACAGAAGAGATCACAACCAACATCACAGCAATACAAACAATTATTAGACAATACTATGAAAAATGATATGCCATCAAAGTGACAATCTGAAACAAATGGACAAATTCCTAGACACACACATACTACCAAAACTCAAAAGGTAAGAAATAAAATATTTGAACAAACACATAACCCTTGAAGAAATGGAATTGGTTATCAAAAACCCCTGAAGAAATTGAATTGGCTATCAAAAATCTCCGAACAAATAAGACTTCTGGGCCAGATGTTTTCCCAGGGGAATTCTACTTGACATTTAAAGCAGAATTAATACTTATTCTTCTCAAGCTGTTCCAAAAAATAGAAAAGGAAGGAAAGCTTTCAGACTTATTCTAGAAAGCCAGCACTACCTTGACTCCTAAAGCAGACAAAGACCCCATTAAAAAAGAGAACTACCGGCCAATATCCTTGATGAATACGGACACAAAAATTCTCAACAATATACTAGCAAATTGATTTCAACAGTATATTAAAAGAATTATTCACCATGATCAAGTGGGATTCATTCTTGGGTTGCAAGGCTGATTCAATATTTGCAACTCAATCAACGTGATACATCACATTAACAGAAGAAAGGATAAGAACCATATGATCCTGTCAATAGATGTAGAAAAAAGCATTGACAAAATACAGCATCTTTTCTTAATAATCAAGAAAGTCCGGATAGAAGAAACAAACCTTAATATCATAAAAACCATGTATGAAAGTCCCACCATTGATGTCATCCTCAATGGGGAAAAACTGAGAACTTTCCCCTGAGATCAGGAACACAACAGGGATGTCCACTCTCACCACTGCTGTTTAACACAGTGTTGGAAGTCTTAGTCTCAGCAAGAAGACACAAAACGAAATAAAATGTATCCAAATTAGCAAAGAAGTCAAACTTTCACTTTTGGCAGATGACATGATACTCTACATTGAAAACCCAAAAGAATCCACCAAAAAAAAAAAAAACCTGCTAGAACTGATACATAAATTCAGCAAAGTCACAGGATGTAAAATCAATGTACAGAAAACAGACACATGAAAAGACGCTGAACATCACTCATCATCAAGGAATTATAAATCAAAACCTCATTGAGAAACCACCTCACATCAGAGTAGCTGAAGTTAACAATTCAGGAATCAACAGATATTGGTGAGGATGTGAAGAAAGGGGAACCCTCTTGCACTTTTGGTGGGAATGCAAACTGGTGTAGCTGTTCTGGAAAACAGTGTGGAGGTTCTTAAAAAATTAAAAATAGAATTACCCTGTGACCCAGCAATAGCACTACTATAAATTTATCCGAAGAATACAGGAGTGATGATTCTTAGGAGCACATGTGCCCCAACATTTATAGCAGCACTATCAACAATAGCCAAATTATGGAAAGAGTCCAAGTGTCCACCAATTGATGAATGGATAAAGGAGATGCAGTGTATATATATAATGGAATACTATTCAGCGATGAAAAAAAAATCTTGCTATTTACACAATGTGGATGGATCTGGAAGGTATTATGCTAAGTGAAATAAGTCAGTCGGAAGAAGACAGATATCATGGGGCGCCTGGGTGGCTTAGTCGGTTAAGCGTCCGACTTTCGCTTAGGTCATGATCTCGCAGTTCGTGGGTTCGAGCCCCGCATAGGGCTCTGTGCTGACTGCCAGCTCGGAGCCTGGAGCCTGTTTCAGTCTGTGACTCCCTCCGTCTCTCTGACCCTCCCCTGCTCGCTCGCTCTCTCGCTCTCTCTCTCTCTCCCCTCTCCCCCAGAAATAAATAAAAACATTAAAAAAAAAAGAAGACAGATATCATATGATTTCACTCATATATGGAATCTGAAATACTTAACAGAAGACCATAGGGGAAAGGAAGGAAAAATAAAATAGAAACAGAGAGGGAGGCGAACCATAAGAGATTCTTAAATACAGAAAGGAATTTAAGGGTTGATGGGATTGGGGGGTTGGTGAAAATGGGTTATGGAGGAGGGCACTTGTTTGGGATAAGCACTAGGTGTTGTATGTAAGTGAGGAATCAAGGGTATGTACTCCTGAAGTCAAGACTACACTGTATGTTAGCTATCTTGACAATAACAATCAATCAATCAATCAATCAATAAGGCATTTGGTATCCAAGGGGAAATCATACCCTTTTGAGTGAAAGATATTGTGCCACCTAGGGACAGCCATGGTAAATAGTATTTAATTTTCAGATTCGATAGTCTACAACTAGAAAGAGTTTGGAAATTATGGAGAAGGATGTCCTTTCTATCTAATATTTATATTACATAAATTGCATATTGTCCCCTAAAACTTTCAGAATAAAACCAAGGTTATCTAAAACATAAAGTACTCTAATATGCTAAATTAACTAAATGATTTTATACAACATATATACATTTTCTAAAATGTCTATATTAGAAAAGTACAAAATAAAATTATATACACTATTTAAAAGAGAACATTATTTTCCAAAAATTTTTCAATTATTTTTGGTGTGTGTGTGTGTGTGTGTGTGTCTATAAGAGAGAGACAGAGACAGAGAGAGAATGAGTGAAATGATGTTTTCAGAGAGATTTACCATCTAATCTGTACATCCAAGGTTAGTTTGCAGCCAATTAATCAATTTTGACCTCCTGTTCAGGACTAAATTTTTCTATTCTTTTCATCTCATCTCAAAAATACCAAGAGAAAAAGAGGTCCTCAGTAAAGAGGAGACAATGTATCTGCAAAGAACTATCTTTTTCTAGGTGTGCAACAAGTGTTGATGTAACAAACTGCTACTGTTCAAACTCATCATTTCAAAACAAGCATTTCAAAAACTTGCCAGGATTACTCAAATGACCCATATGGTCAGATCCCTACAGAAAGAAAGAAAAGATAACTTGATATACATTAGTGCTGCAGCCTGCTTGCATTGATATGAGCTCAGCCCTTTCCTAATAGGAGGAATTAAACTACTACTTCTTAAAAAAATAAAATAAAATAAAAAATAAAAAAGCTTTCTTTGCTCAGAAGTTTATCACCCCGACTGGAGGGCTTACGAAATAGGAAAAAAGCAAGTCAGAATTTTGTAGGGAAATTTATGAAACATTCTAGTTTCTTAGGCGGTAGGTAGACTTTATGTGACCCATTTCATCTTTACTAAAAATGTACTTCTGAATCCCCAGATTGTTCTGCGTTCCTTAGGATCTTTGATTAGGCAAAAACCAAAGTATGTAGCCAGTGTTGTCCTAACAAGTTGCTTCACTTAATAAATTAAGGCTGTGGAGGGGTGCTTGGATCAGTCAGTTAAGCATCCGACTTTGGCTCAGGTCATGATCTCACGGTTCATGGGTTTAAGCCCTGCATCGGGCTCTGTGCTGATAGCCAGCTCAGAGCCTGAAGCCTGTTTCAGATTCTGTGTCTTCCTCTTTCTCTGACTCTCCCCTGCTCATGCTGTCTCTCTCTCAAAAATAAATAAAATATTTAAAAAATAAATTAAGGCTGTGGAAAGCTACATTATGCTTTGGAGAGTTTGTAAGGGACTAATTGCTGTGCATCCCACAATAACAAACAATTCAATTTTTCACTGGGTAGGTGAAAGGTGGGAAACTAGACTACCTAGCCCAGTTCAGGGTAGAAAAAGTACAACTGATGAATGGATTAGAAAGATGTAGTATGTATGTATGCATGTATATTTATATAGACATACACAATGGAATACTACTCAGTGATCAAAAAGAATAAAATCTTTCCATTTGCAAAAATGTGGATGGAACTAGAGAGTATTATGCTAAGTGAAATAAGGCAGTCAGAGAAAGATGGATACCATATGATTTCTCACATATATGAAATTTGAGAAATGTAACAGATGAACATAGGGGAAGGAAAGGAAAAATAAGATACAAACAATGAGGGAAGCAAACCATAAGAGACTCTTAAATACAGAGAACAAACTGAGAGTTGATGGCAGTGGGAGTGTGAGCAGTACGTTAAATGGGTGATGGACATTAAGGAGGGCACGTTTCAGGATGAGCACTAGGTAAGTAAGAGATGAATAACTGGGTTCTATTCCTGAGTGCAAGGCTACACTGTATGTTAAATAAGTTGAGAATGAATTAATGAATGAATGGATGAATGAATGAGAAAAAGAATAGACTAGGAAAAAATTGGGCATTCCTTTCTGAGATTTCACACATAAGAAACCAAGGCCTGTGTACACAAGTGTAGATTAAAAAAAAAAAAAAACATTGAAACAGAAGAATAATGAGCTGCTGCTGGGGAAGCTGAAGCTGCCCAGGGATAGCTTGCATAGACATATTTGTTAATTTCCTACCTATAATAATATATACATGTATCCATCTGTATTTGAAGTTGTTTGGGATGCTGTGTCAAGCAATGGAATTTGATGCAATCCTAGATTATTTGCATTTCCTCATATACGGCATTGCCTACTGAGAAGCCACTCAGGTGCCCCTCAGTGCAATTCCTAACAAAATAGCAATGGCATTTTTTCACAGAAATAGAATAAACAATCATAAAATTTGTATGAAACCATGAAAGACTCCAACAAAGATATATTGATCAAAACACTATAGTGTTGACATAAAAATGGACACACAGATCAATGAACCACAAACAGAAGTAAACCCATGCATATATTGTCAACTAATTTGTGACAATGAAGGCAAGAATATACATACAGTGGGGAAAGGATAGTCTCTTTAATAAATGGTGTTGCAAAAACTAAACAGCCATGGGTGAAAGAATGAAACTACGCCACTATCTTATACCATACACAAAAATTAACTTGAAATAAATGGAAGACTTCATTGTAAGATCTGAAACCATAAACTCCTAGCAGAAAATGTAGGCAGTAAGCCACTTGACATTGATATTTGCAGTAAATTTCCAGATCTGACTCCAAAAGCAAAGTCAACAAAAGCAAAAAGAAACAAGTGAGACTATGTTAAACTAAAAAGTTTTGCACACCAAAGGAAACTATCAACAAAATGAAGAGATGACATGCTAAATGAGAGAAAATATATCCAATGTTGGTTAATATCCAAAATATATAAAGAACTTACACAACTTAAAGCAAATAAATAAATAAATAAAACAAAAACAAAAATAACCAGCAACCACAAAATAAAAACATAACCTCAAGCAATTCAATTAAATAATGAGCATAAGATCTTAGTAGACATTGTTTTTCCTAAAGGAAAATCTTGATGGCCAACAGACGTATGAAAAGATGCTCAGCATAACTAATCATCAGGGAAATACAAATCAAAACCACAGTGAAATACCTCCTCATACCTGTTAGAATGGATATTATCAAAAAGACAACAAATTTTGGCAAAAATATGCAGGAAAGGGGACCATTGTGCATTGTTGGTGGGAATGTAAATAAGTGCAGTCACTATGGAAAATGATATGGAATTTCCTCAAAAATTGACAAAAGACTACCATAAGATCTAGCACTTTCACTTCTGGGTATTTATCTGAAGAACATAAAGGCACTAATTCAGAAAGATATCTAAACCCCAATGTTCATCACAGCATTATTTACAATAACCAAGATATGGAAACAACCTACGTGCAAGTTGATGAATGAATGGTAAAGAAAATGTGATACATACACGCATGCACACACACACACACACACACACATACACACACCCCACAATGGAATGCTACTCAGCCATCAAAAAGAGTAGTATCTTATCATTCACAACAACATGGGTGGATCCTGAGGGAACTATACAACAAAACAAAACAAAAATCACAGATACAGAGAACAGAATGGTGGCTGACAGAGAGAAAGGGGGTTGGGGAATGGCAAAAATGGGTGAAGGAGGTCAAGTTTCCAGATAGAAAATAAATAAGTCACAGGGATATAATGTATAGCATGGTAACTACAGTCAAATAATACTGTAGATCATACTTGAAGGTTGCCAAGAAAGGAAATCCTAAATGTTAACTTTGTGTGGTAACATATGATGACTT
>JAESUZ010003136.1:0-20994 GCA_017311185.1 Proteles cristata cristata | reverse complement strand
ACACTGTGGGCAACCCATTATTCAACCAAGGTCATCTTTCAGTAGGTAGATAATTATTGAAAACAGACGTTGAGGCCAATGAGGGAAGTTCAGTGTGCTCAACTGTGTGAAGAACCCTGTGCAGAATAAAGAACTCAGTTACAATCTTGTTTTACTAAGTTAGCAATGTGTGAAAACACAGGCCTGGTAGTATAAGATTAGTGTTACATACCCAACTCTGTGAAGGAACAATGTGGGGAATGCATCCATCAACTACCATCATGATTCCCTAGGTTGGTAGTGAATAAAAGCAAACGAATGATGAGACCAGTGAAGGAAGTGCAGGGTGCTCGACTCTGTGAAACAACACTGTGAGGAATGCAGCCTTCAGTTACCATGTTGGTTCACAAAGGTAGTAATGTTTGAAAACACATGCATGAAAGAATACGGTAAGGGTTACATACTTAACTCTGTGAAAGAACATTGTGGAGAACGCATCACTTAACTATCATCAGCTTTTACTAAGTGGGTCGTGTTAGAATACAGAGGCAAAGACCAATGAGGGAAGTGCAGTGTTCTCAACTCTGGGAAACATTACACTGAAGAATCCAGCATTCAGTTACAAATTTGTCTCAATAAGTTGGTCATGTGTAGAAACTCTTGCATGCAAGTGTAAGATGAATGTATATACTGAACTCTGTGAAAGAACACTGTAAGGAACGCATCATTCACTACCATCATGATTCCCAGACTAGATTGATAGTGATTGAAAACAAATGTTGAGACCAGTGAAGGAAGTGCAGGCTGCTTGACTCTGTGAAACAACACTGTGCGGAATGCAGCATTCAGTTACCATGTTGTTTCACTAAGTTAGGAATGTTTGAAAACACATGCATGGAAGTATACGGTAGGTGTTATATACCTAACACTGTGAAAGAACAATGTGGAGAACGCATCATTCAACAATCATCAGCTTTCACTAAGTGAGTCGTGTTAGAATACAGAGGCAAAGACCAATGAAGGAAGGGCAGTGTGCTCAACTCTGTGAAACATTACTCTGCAGAATCCAGCTTTCAGTTACAAATTTGTCTCACTACGTTGGTAATGTGTGCAAAAACTTCAGCATGGAAGTATGACCTGAGTGTTATATACTCCACTCTGTGAAAGAACAGTGCTGGGAACCCATCGTTCAACTACCTTCATGTTTCTCCAGGTTGATAGTGATTGGAAACAGATGTGGAGACCCATTAGGGAAGTGCAGGATGCTCACATCTGTGAAAAAACACTGCGCAGAATGCAGGATTAAGACACTGTGTTGTAAAACAAGGTAAGTATTCTTTGAAAACACATGCATGGAAGTATAAGGAAGTGTTGTATACTCAACTCTGTGAAGGAACACTGTGGGGAGCCCATTATACCATTACCGCCATGTTTCCCCAGGTTGATAGTGATTGAAAACACATGCTGAGATCAGTGAGGGACGAGAGCAGTGTGCTCAACTCTGGGAAACAACACGGTTCAGAATAAAAGTCTCGGTTACAATCTTGTTTTAGTAAGTTAGTAACGTATCAAAACACAGGCCTGGAAGTATAAGATGAAGGTTATATACTCAACTCTGTGAACGAACACTGTCGGGAATGCATCGTTCAACTGCCATCATGATTCCCTAGGTTGATAGTGAATAAAACAAATGCTGAGACCAATGGAGGAAGTGCAGGTTGCTTGACTCTGTGAAACAACACTGTGCAGAATGCAGCATTCAGTTCGTGTGGTTTCACAAAGCTAGTAATGTTAGAAAACACATGCATGAAGAATACGATAAATATTATATACTTACCTCTGTGAAAGAACACTGGAGAAAGCATCATTCAACTATTATCATCTTTCACTAAGTGAATAGTGTTCGAATGTAGAGGCAAAGACCACTGAGGGAAGTGCAGTGTGCTCAACTCTGTGAAACGTTACAGAATCCAGTATTCAGTTAAAATTTTGTTTCGTATGTTGATAATGTGCAGAAACTCCTGTATGGAAGTATAAGATGAGTGTATGTACCCAAGCCTGTGAAAGAACACTGTGGGGAACTCATCATTCAGCTACCATCGTGATTCCCTAGGTTGATAGTGAGTGGAAACAAATGCTGAGACCAATGATGGAAGTGCAGGTGCTCAACTCTGTGGAATAACACTGTACAGAATGCAATATTCCGTTACCAAGTTGTTTGATCAGAGGGTCAGTTTGAAAACACATGCATGAAGTATATGCTCAGTGTGATATACTCAACTCCGTGAAAGAACACTGTGGGCAACCCATTATTCAACTAAGGTCATCTTTCATTAGGTAGATAATTATTGAAAACAGACGTTGAGGCCAATGAGGGAAGTTCAGTGTGCTCAACTGTGTGAAGAAACCTGTGCAGAATAAAGAACTCAGTTACAATCTTGTTTTACTAAGTTAGCAATGTGTGAAAACACAGGCCTGGTAGTATAAGATTAGTGTTACATACCCAACTCTGTGAAGGAACAATGTGGGGAATGCATCCATCAACTACCATCATGATTCCCTAGGTTGGTAGTGAATAAAAACAAACGAATGATGAGACCAGTGAAGGAAGTGCAGGGTGCTCGACTCTGTGAAACAACACTGTGACGAATGCAGCATTCAGTTACTATGTTGGTTCACAAAGGTAGTAATGTTTGAAAACACATGCATGAAAGAATACGGTAAGGGTTATATACTTAACTCTGTGAAAGAACATTGTGGAGAACGCATCACTCAACTATCATCAGCTTTTACTAAGTGGGTCGTGTTAGAATACAGAGGCAAAGACCAATGAGGGAAGTGCAGTGTTCTCAACTCTGTGAAACATTACACTGAAGAATCCAGCATTCAGTTACAAATTGGTCTCAATAAGTTGGTCATGTGTAGAAACTCTTGCATGCAAGTGGGAAGATGAATGTATATACCTGAACTCTGTGAAAGAACACTGTAAGGAACGCATCATTCACTACCATCATGATTCCCTAGATTGATAGTGATTGAAAACAAATGTTGAGACCAGTGAAGGAAGTGCAGGTTGTTTGACTCTGTGAAACAACACTGTGCGGAATGCAGCATTCAGTTACCATGTTGTTTCACCTGCTAGGAATGTTTGAAAACACATGCATGGAAGTATGTAGGTGTTATTACCTAACACTGTGAAAGAACAATGTGGAGAACGCATCATTCAACAATCATCAGCTTTCACTAAGTGAGTCGTGTTAGAATACAGAGGCAAAGACCAATGAAGGAAGGGCAGTGTGCTCAACTCTGTGAAACATTACTCTGCAGAATCCAGCCAGTTACAAATTTGTCTCACTACGTTGGTAATGTGTAAAAACTTCAGCATGGAAGTATGACCTGAGTGTTATATACTCCACTCTGTGAAAGAACAGTGTGGGAACCCATCGTTCAACTACCTTCATGTTTCTCCAGGTTGATAGTGATTGGAAACAGATGTGGAGACCCATTAGGAAGTGCAGGATGCTCACATCTGTGAAAAACACTGCGCAGAATGCAGGATTAAGACACTGTGTTGTAAAACAAGGTAAGTATTCTTTGAAAACACATGCATGGAAGTATAAGGAAGTGTTGTATACTCAACTCTGTGAAGGAACACTGTGGGGAGCCCATTATACCATTACCGCCATGTTTCCAGGTTGATAGTGATTGAAAACACATGCTGAGATCAATGAGGGACGAGAGCAGTGTGCTCAACTCTGGGAAAGAACACGGTTCAGAATAAAAGTCTCGGTTACAATCTTGTTTTAGTAAGTTAGTAACGTATCAAAACACAGGCCTGGAAGTATAAGATGAAGGTTATATACTCAACTCTGTGAACGAACACTGTCGGGAATGCATCGCTCAACTGCCATCATGATTCCCTAGGTTGATAGTGAATAAAACAAATGCTGAGACCAATGGAGGAAGTGCAGGTTGCTTGACTCTGTGAAACAACACTGTGCAGAATGCAGCATTCAGTTACCATGTGGTTTCACAAAGCTAGTAATGTTAGAAAACACATGCATGAAGAATACGATAAATATTATATACTTACCTCTGTGAAAGAACACTTGAGAAAGCATCATTCAACTATTATCATCTTTCACTCAGTGAATAGTGTTCGAATGTAGAGGCAAAGACCAATGAGGGAAGTGCAGTGTGCTCAACTCGGTGAAACATTACAGAATCCAGTATTCGGTTAAAATTTTGTTTCGTATGTTGATAATGTGCAGAAACTCCTGCATGGAAGTATAAGATGAGTGTACGTACCCAACCCTGTGAAAGAACACTGTGGGGAACCCATCATTCAGCTACCATCGTGATTCCCTAGGTTGATAGTGAGGGAAATGAAATGCCAGACCAATGATGGAAGTGCAGGTACAACTCTGTGGAATAACAATGCACAGAATGAAATATTCAGCGCTACCAAGTTGTCGCACTGTAGTAATGTTTGAAAACACATGTAAGGAAGTATATGTAAAGCTCGCGTGATATACTCAACCCGTGAGTGAACACTGTATAAACCGCCATTCAACTATGGTCATCTTTCATAGGTAGATACCATTGAAAACAGACGCGAAGGGCCAATGAGGGTTCAGTGTGCTCAACTGTGGTGAGCTGAACACCGCAGAATAAAGAAGTCAGTTACAATCTTGTTTTACTGGGTTAGGTGAGATGTGTGAGAACACAGGCCTGGTAGTATAAGATTAGTGTTACCTACTCAACTCTGTGAAGGAACAATGTGGGGAATGCATCCATCAACTACCATCATGATTCCCTAGGTTGGTAGGGAATATAAACAAACGAATGATGAGACCAGTGAAGGAAGTGCAGGGTGCTCGACTCTGTGAAACAACACTGTGAGGAATGCAGCATTCAGTTACCATGTTGGTTCACAAAGGTAGTAATGTTTGAAAACACATGCATGAAAGAATACGGTAAGGGTTACATACTTAACTCTGTGAAAGAACATTGTGGAGAACGTATCACTCAACTATCATCAGCTTTTACTAAGTGGGTCGTGTTAGAATACAGAGGCAAAGACCAATGAGGGAAGTGCAGTGTTCTCAACTCAGTGAAACATTACACTGAAGAATCCAGCATTCAGTTACAAATTTGTCTCAATAAGTTGGTCATGTGTAGAAACTCTTGCATGCAAGGGTAAGATGAATGTATATACTGAACTCTGTGAAAGAACACTGTAAGGAACGCATCATTCACTACCATCATGATTCCCTAGATGGATAGTGATTGAAACAAATGTTGAGACCAGTGAAGGAAGTGTGCTGCTGACCTGAGAAACAACACTGTGCTGAACGCATCTGTTTCACCGTTTCACCAAGTTAGAGTTAGAAAATCACATGCATGAAGGGCTACTGGTAGGTGTTATCTACCTAACACTGTGAAAGAACAATGTGAGAACGCATCATTCACCAATCATCAGCTTCACTGCTGGGAGCTCTATAACACTCATTGTAAAGACCAAATAAAGGAAGGGCAGTGTGCTCAACCCTGTGAAACATTTGGGAATCCAGCTAATGTTACAAAATTTATCTCCACACAGCCAAAACTTCAGCATGGAAGTATGACCTGAGTGTTATATACTCCACTCTGTGAAAGAACAGTGCTGGGAACCCATCGTTCAACTACCTTCATGTTTCTCCAGGTTGATAGTGATTGCAAACAGATGTGGAGACCCATTAGGGAAGTGCAGGATGCTCACATCTGTGAAAAAAACACTGCGCAGAATGCAGGATTAAGACACTGTGTTGTAAAACAAGGTAAGTATTCTTTGAAAACACATGCATGGAAGTATAAGGAAGTGTTGTATACTCAACTCTGTGAAGGAACACTGTGGGGAGCCCATTATACCATTACCACCACGTTTCCCCAGGTTGATAGTGATTGAAACACATGCTGAGATCAATGAGGGACGAGAGTAGCAGTGTGCTCAACTCTGGGAAAGAACACGGTTCAGAATAAAAAGTCTCGGTTAATCTTGTTTTAGTAAGTTAGTAACGTATCAAAACACAGGCCTGGAAGTATAAGATGAAGGTTATATACTCAATTTGTGAACGAACACTGTCGGGAATGCATCGTTCAATCCGTCAGCCATGATTCCCTAGTTGATAGTGAATAAAAACAAATGCTGAGACCAATGGAGGAAGTGCAGGTTGCTTGACCTGTGAAACAACACTGGGCAGAATGCAGCATTCAGTTACCATGTGGTTTCACAAAGCTAGTAATGCTAGAAAACACATGGCATGTAAAGAACAATGAGCAACATTATATACTTACCTCTGTGAAAGAACACTGGAGAAAGCATCATTCAACTATTATCATCTTTCACTGAGTGAATAGTGTTCGAATGTAGAGGCAAAGACCAATGAGGGAAGTGCAGTGTGCTCAACTCTGTGAAACGTTACAGAATCCAGTATTCAGTTAAAATTTTGTTTCGTATGTTGATAATGTGCAGAAACTCCTGCATGGAAGTATAAGATGAGTGTACGTGCCCAACCCTGTGAAAGAACACTGTGGGGAACTCATCATTCAGCTACCATCGTGATTCCCTAGGTTGATAGTGAGTGGAAACAAATGCTGAGACCAATGATGGAAGTGCAGGGTGCTCAACTCTGTGGAATAACACTGTACAGAATGCAATATTCAGTTACCAAGTTGTTGCACTGTTAGTAATGTTTGAAAACACATGCATGGAAGTATATGCTCAGTGTGATATACTCAACTCCGTGAAAGAACACTGGGCAACCCATGATTCAACTAAGGTCATCTTTCAGTAGGTAGATAATTATTGAAAACAGACGTTGAGGCCAATGAGGGAAGTTCAGTGTGCTCAACTGTGTGAAGAACACTGTGAAGAATAAAGAAGTCAGTTACAATCTTGTTTTACTAAGTTAGTGATGTGTGAAAACACAGGCCTGGTAGTATAGGATTAGTGTTACATACTCAACTCTGGGAAGGAACAATGTGGGGAATGCATCCATCAACTACCACCATGATTCCCTAGGTTGGTAGTGAATAAAAACAAACGAATGATGAGACCAGTGAAGGAAGTGCAGGGTGCTCGACTCTGTGAAACAACCCTGTGAGGAATGCAGCATTCAGTTACCATGTTGGTTCACAAAGGTAGTAATGTTTGAAAACACATGCATGAAAGAATATGGTAAGGGTTACATACTTAACTCTGTGAAAGAACATTGTGGAGAACGCATCACTCAACTATCATCAGCTTTACTAAGTGGGTAGTGTTAGAATACAGAGGCAAAGACCAATGAGGGAAGTGCAGTGTTCTCAACTCTGTGAAACATTACACTGAAGAATCCAGCATTCAGTTACAAATTTGTCTCAATAAGTTGGTCATGTGTAGAAACTCTTGCAGATGCAAGGAAGATGAATGTATATATAATTGAACTCTGTGAAAGAACACTGTAAGGAATCGCATCATTCACCACCACTTCGCTGATTCCTGACTATAGTGACGGTTCAGCTGAGACCAGTGAAGGAAGCAAATGCTTGACCTGTGAAACAACACTGTGCGGAATGCAGCATTCAGTTACCACATGTTCTTCACTGGAAAGTTAGAATGTTTGAAAACACATGCATGGAAGTATACGGTGTTATCTACCAACACTGTGAAAGAACATGTGGGAGAACGTATCATCTAACAATCACTGCTTCTTAATATGAGTCGTGTTAGGAACACAGAGGCAAAGACCAATGAAGGAAGGGCAGTGTGCTCAACTCAGAAACATTTCCTCTGCAGAATCCAGCTTTCAGTTACAAATTTGTCTCACTACGTTGGTAATGTAAAAACTTCAGCATGGAAGTATGACCTGAGTGTTATATACTCCACTCTGTGAAAGAACAGTGCTGGGAACCTACTGCTCAACTACCTTCAAAGCCTTCTCCAGGTTGATATAGTGATTGGAAACAGATGTGTGAGACCAATTAGGAAGCAGGATGCTCTCATGATTCAGAAAAAAACACTGCGCAGAATGCAGGATTAAGACACTGTGTTGTAAAACAAGGTGTATTCTTTGAAAACACATGCATGGAAGTATAAGGAAGTGTTGTATACCAACCTGTGAAGGGAACACTGTGGGGTCTATTACCCACATTACCGCCATGTTTCCCCAGGTTGATAGTGATTGGAAACACATGCTGAGATCAGTGAGGGACGAGAGCAGTGTGCTCAACTCTGGGAAACAACACGGTTCAGAATAAAAGTCTCGGTTACAACCTTGTTTTAGTAAGTTAGTAACGTATCAAAACACAGGCCTGGAAGTATAAGATGAAGGTTATATACTCAACTCTGTGAACGAACACTGTCGGGAATGCATCGTTCAACTGCCATCAGGATTCCCTAGGTTGACAGTGAATAAAAACAAATGCTGAGACCAATGGAGGAAGTGCAGGTTGTTTGACTCTGTGAAACAACACTGGGCAGAATGCAGCATTCAGTTACCATGTGGTTTCACAAAGCTAGTAATGTTAGAAAACACATGCATGAAGAATACGATAAACATTATATACTTACCTCTGTGAAAGAACACTGGAGAAAGCATCATTCAACTATTATCATCTTTCACTAAGTGAATAGTGTTCGAATGTAGAGGCAAAGACCAATGAGGGAAGTGCAGTGTGCTCAACTCTGTGAAACGTTACAGAATCCCAGTATTCAGTTAAAATTTTGTTTCGTATGTTGATACTGTGCAGAAACTCCTGCATGGAAGTATAAGATGAGTGTACGTACCCAACCCTGTGAAAGAACACTGTGGGGAACTCATCATTCAGCTACCATCGTGATTCCCTAGGTTGATAGTGAGTGGAAACAAATGCTGAGACCAATGATGGAAGTGCAGGGTGCTCAACTCTGTGGAATAACACCGTACAGAATGCAATATTCAGTTACCAAGTTGTCGCACTGTTTGTAATGTTTGAAAACACATGCATGGAAGTATATGCTCAGTGTGATATACTCAACTCCGTGAAAGAACACTGGGCAACCCATGATTCAACTAAGGTCATCTTTCAGTAGGTAGATAATTATTGAAAACAGACGTTGAGGCCAATGAGGGAAGTTCAGTGTGCTCAACTGTGTGAAGAACCCTGTGCAGAATAAAGAACTCAGTTACAATCTTGTTTTACTAAGTTATCAATGTGTGAAAACACAGGCCTGGTAGTATAAGATTAGTGTTACCTCTCAACTCTGTGAAGGAACAATGTGGGGAATGCATCCATCAACTACCACCATGATTCCCTAGGTTGGGAGTGAATAAAAACAAACGAATGATGAGACCAGGGAAGGAAGTGCAGGGTGCTCGACTCTGTGAAACAACACTGTGAGGAATGCAGCATTCAGTTACCATGTTGGTTCACAAAGGTAGTAATGTTTGAAAACACATGCATGAAAGAATACGGTAAGGGTTACATACTTAACTCTGTGAAAGAACATTGTGGAGAACGTATCACTCAACTATCATCAGCTTTTACTAAGTGGGTCGTGTTAGAATACAGAGGCAAAGACCAATGAGGGAAGTGCAGTGTTCTCAACTCTGTGAAAACATTACACTGAAGAATCCAGCATTCAGTTACAAATTTGTCTCAATAAGTTGTCATGTGGGGTAGAAACTCTGCATGCAAGTGGAAGATGAATGTATATACTGAACTCTGTGAAAGAACACTGTAAGGAACGCATCATTCACCACCACCAGATTCCCTAGATTGATAGTGATGGAAAACAAATGTTGAGACCAGTGAAGGAAGTGCAGGCTGCTTGACTCTGTGAAACAACACTGTGCGGAATGCAGCATTCAGTTACCATGTTGTTTCACTAAGTTAGGAATGTTTGGAAACACATGCATGGAAGTATACGGTAGGTGTTATATAGCCAACACTGTGAAAGAACAATGTGGAGAACGCATCATTCAACAATCATCAGCTTTCACTAAGTGAGTCGTGTTAGAACACAGAGGCAAAGACCAATGAAGGAAGGGCAGTGTGCTCAACTCTGTGAAACATTTCTCTGCAGAATCCAGCTATCAGTTACAAATTTGTCTCACTACGTTGGTAATGTGTAAAAACTTCAGCATGGAAGTATGACCTGAGTGTTATATACTCCACTCTGTGAAAGAACAGTGCTGGGAACCCATCGTTCAACTACCTTCATGTTTCTCCAGGTTGATAGTGATTGGAAACAGATGTGGAGACCCATTAGGGAAGTGCAGGATGCTCACATCTGTGAAAAAACACTGCGCAGAATGCAGGATTAAGACACTGTGTTGTAAAACAAGGTAAGTATTCTTTGAAAACACATGCATGGAAGTATAAGGAAGTGTTGTACACTCAACTCTGTGAAGGAACACTGTGGGGAGCCCATTATACCATTACCGCCATGTTTCCCCAGGTTGATAGTGACTGAAAACACATGCTGAGATCAATGAGGGACGAGAGCAGTGTGCTCAACTCTGGGAAACAACACGGTTCAGAATAAAAGTCTCGGTTACAATCTTGTTTTACTAAGTTAGCAATGTATCAAAACACAGGCCTGGAAGTATAAGATGAAGGTTATATACTCAACTCTGTGAACGAACACTGTCGGGAATGCATCGTTCAACTGCCATCATGATTCCCTAGGTTGATAGTGAATAAAACAAATGCTGAGACCAATGGAGGAAGTGCAGGTTGCTTGACTCTGTGAAACAACAACTGTGCAGAATGCAGCATTCAGTTCGTGTGGTTTCACAAAGCTAGTAATGTTAGAAAACACATGCATGAAGAATACGATAAATATTATATACTTACCTCTGTGAAAGAACACTGGAGAAAGCATCATTCAACTATTATCATCTTTCACTCAGTGAATAGTGTTCGAATGTAGAGGCAAAGACCAATGAGGGAAGTGCAGTGTGCTCAACTCGGTGAAACATTACAGAATCCAGTATTCAGTTAAAATTTTGTTTCGTATGTTGATAATGTGCAGAAACTCCTGCATGGAAGTATATAAGATGAGTGTATGTACCCAACCCTGTGAAAGAACACTGTGGGGAACTCATCATTCAGCTACCATCGTGATTCCCTAGGTTGATAGTGAGTGGAAACAAATGCTGAGACCAATGATGGAGTGCAGGGTGCTCAACTCTGTGGAATAACACTGTACAGAATGCAATATTCCGTTACCGTTGTCGCACTGTTAGTAATGTTTGAAAACACATGCATGGAAGTATATGCTCAGTGTGATATACTCAACTCCGTGAAAGAACACTGTGGGCAACCCATTATTCAACTAAGGTCATCTTTCAGTAGGTAGATAATTATTGAAAACAGACGTTGAGGCCAATGAGGGAAGTTCAGTGTGCTCAACTGTGTGAAGAACACTGTGCAGAATAAAGAACTCGGTTACAATCTTGTTTTACTAAGTTAGTAATGTGTGGAAACACAGGCCTGGTAGGATAAGATTAGTGTTACCTACTCAACTCTGTGAAGGAACAATGTGGGGAATGCATCCATCAACTACCATCATGATTCCCTAGGTTGGTAGTGAATAAAACAAACGAATGATGAGACCAGTGAAGGAAGTGCACGGTGCTCGACTCTGTGAAACAACACTGTGAGGAATGCAGCCTTCAGTTACCATGTTGGTTCACAAAGGTAGTAATGTTTGAAAACACATGCATGAAAGAATACGGTAAGGGTTACATACTTAACTCTGTGAAAGAACATTGTGGAGAACGCATCACTCAACTATCATCAGCTTTTACTAAGTGGGTAGTGTTAGAATACAGAGGCAAAGACCAATGAGGGAAGTGCAGTGTTCTCAACTCTGTGAAACATTACACTGAAGAATCCAGCATTCAGTTACAAATTTGTCTCAATAAGTTGGTCATGTGTAGAAACTCTTGCATGCAAGTGTAAGATGAATGTATATACTGAACTCTGTGAAAGAACACTGTAAGGAACGCATCATTCACTACCATCATGATTCCCTAGGATGGATAGTGATGGAAACAAATGTTGAGACCAGTGAAGGAAGTGCAGGCTGCTTGACTCTGTGAAACAACACTGTGCGGAATGCAGCATTCAGTTACCATGTTGTTTCACTAGGTTAGAATGTTTGAAAACACATGCATGGAAGTATACGGTAGGTGTTATATACCTAACATTGTGAAAGAACAATGTGGAGAACGCATCATTCAACAATCATCAGCTTTCACTAAGTGAGTCGTGTTAGAATACAGAGGCAAAGACCAATGAAGGAAGGGCAGTGTGCTCAACTCTGTGAAACATTATTCTGCAGAATCCAGCTTTCAGTTACAAATTTGTCTCACTACGTTGGTAATGTGTAAAAACTTCAGCATGGAAGTATGACCTGAGTGTTATATACTCCACTCTGTGAAAGAACAGTGCTGGGAACCCATCGTTCAACTACCTTCATGTTTCTCCAGGTTGACAGTGATTGCAAACAGATGTGGAGACCCATTAGGGAAGTGCAGGATGCTCACATCTGTGAAAAAAACACTGCGCAGAATGCAGGTTTAAGACACTGTGTTGTAAAACAAGGTAAGTATTCTTTGAAAACACATGCATGGAAGTATAAGGAAGTGTTGTATACTCAACTCTGTGAAGGAACACTGTGGGGAGCCCATTATACCATTACCGCCATGTTTCCCCAGGTTTGATAGTGATTGAAAACACATGCTGAGATCAGTGAGGGACGAGAGCAGTGTGCTCAACTCTGGGAAACAACACGGTTCAGAATAAAAGTCTCGGTTACAATCTTGTTTTAGTAAGTTAGTAACGTATCAAAACACAGGCCTGGAAGTATAAGATGAAGGTTATATACTCAACTCTGTGAACGAACACTGTCGGGAATGCATCGCTCAACTGCCATCATGATTCCCTAGGTTGATAGTGAATAACAACAAATGCTGAGACCAATGGAGGAAGTGCAGGTGGCTTGACTCTGTGAAACAACACTGTGCAGAATGCAGCATTCAGTTACCATGTGGTTTCACAAAGCTAGTAATGTTAGAAAACACATGCATGAAGAATACGATAAATATTATATACATACCTCTGTGAAAGAACACTGGAGAAAGCATCATTCAACTATTATCATCTTTCACTAAGTGAATAGTGTTCGAATGTAGAGGTAAAGACCAATGAGGGAAGTGCAGTGTGCTCAACTCTGTGAAACGTTACAGAATCCAGTATTCAGTTAAAATTTTGTTTCGTATGTTGATAATGTGCAGAAACTCCTGCATGGAAGTATAAGATGAGTGTACGCACCCAACCCTGTGAAAGAACACTGTGGGGAACTCATCATTCAGCTACCATCGTGATTCCCTAGGTTGATAGTGAGTGGAAACAAATGCTGAGACCAATGATGGAAGTGCAGGGTGCTCAACTCTGTGGAATAACACTGCACAGAATGCAATATTCAGTTACCAAGTTGTCGCACTGTTAGTAATGTTTGAAAACACATGCATGGAAGTATATGCTCAGTGTGATATACTCAACTCCGTGAAAGAACACTGTGGGCAACCCATTATTCAACTAAGGTCATCTTTCAGTAGGTAGATAATTATTGAAAACAGACGTTGAGGCCATTGAGGGAAGTTCTGTGCTCAACTCGTGTAAGGAACACTGTGCAGAATAAAGAAGTCAGTTACAATCTTTGTTTTACTAAGTTAGTGATGCAGTGAAAACACAGGCCTGCATAAGATTAGTGTTACCTACTCAACTCTGTAGAAGGAACAATGTGGGGAATAACCATCAACTACCATCATGATTCCCAGGTTGGTAGGAATATAAACAAACGAATGATGAGACCAGTGAAGGAAGTGCACGGTGCTCGACTCTGTGAAACAACACTGTGAGGAATGCAGCCTTCAGTTACCATGTTGGTTCACAAAGGTAGTAATGTTTGAAACACATGCATGAAAGAATACGGTAAGGGTTACATACTTAACTCTGTGAAAGAACATTGTGGAGAACGCATCACTCAACTATCATCAGCTTTTACCAAGTGGGTCGTGTTAGAATACAGAGGCAAAGACCAATGAGGGAAGTGCAGTGTTCTCAACTCTGAGAAACATTACACTGAAGAATCCAGCATTCAGTTACAAATTTGTCTCAATAAGTTGGTCATGTGTGTAGAAACTCTTGCATGCAAGTGGAAGATGAATGTATATACTGAACCTGTGAAAGAACACTGTAAGGAACGCATCATTCACTGTACCATCATGATTCCTGATTGATAGTGACAAAAACAAAATGTTGAGAGACCAATGGAGGAAGTGCAGGTGGCTTGACTCTGTGAAACAACACTGTGCAGAATGCAGCATTCAGTTACCATGTTGTTTCACTAAGTTAGGAATGTTTGAAAACACATGCATGGAAGTATACGGTAGGTGTTATATAGCCAACACTTTGAAAGAACAATGTGGAGAACGCATCATTCAACAATCATCAGCTTTCACTAAGTGAGTCGTGTCAGAAGACAGAGGCAAAGACCAATGAAGGAAGGGCAGTGTGCTCAACTCTGTGAAACATTACTCTGCAGAATCCAGCTATCAGTTACAAATTTGTCTCACTACGTTGGTAATGTGCAAAAACTTCAGCATGGAAGTATGACCTGAGTGTTATGTACTCCACTCTGTGAAAGAACAGTGTCGGGAACCCATCGTTCAACTACCTTCATGTTTCTCCAGGTTGATAGTGATTTGAAACAGATGTGGAGACCAATTAGGGAAGTGCAGGCCACACTCACATTCAGGAAAAACACTGGCGCAGAATGCAGGATTAAGACACTGTGTTGTAAAACAAGGTAAGTATTCTTTGAAAACACATGCATGGAAGTATAAGGAAGTGTTGAGGCGCTCAACTCTGTGAAGGAACACTGTGGGCTCCATTACACATTACCGCCATGTTTCCAGGTTGATAGTGATTGGAAAACACATGCTGAGATCACGAATGAGAGCAGTGTGTCAACTCTGGGAAAGAACATTGAATAGAATAAAAGTCTCGGAGCAATCTTGTTTTAGTAAGTTAGTAACGTATCAAACACAGGCCTCAAAGTATAAGATGAAGGTTATATACTCAACTCTGTGAACGAACACTGTCGTGCATGCATCGTTCAACTGCCGTCATGATTCCCTAGGTTGATAGTGAATAACAACAAATGCTGAGACCAAAGGAGGAAGTGCAGGTTCCTTGACTCTGTGAAACAACGCTGTGCAGAATGCAGCATTCAGTTACCATGTGGTTTCACAAAGCTAGTAATGTTAGAAAACACATGCATGAAGAATAAGATAAATATTATATACTTACCTCTGTGAAAGAACACTGGAGAAAGCATCATTCAACTATTATCATCTTTCACTAAGTGAACAGTGTTCGAATGTAGAGGCAAAGACCAATGAGGGAAGTGCAGTGTGCTCAACTCTGTGAAACATTACAGAATCCAGTATTAAGTTAAAATTTTGTTTCGTATGTTGATAATGTGCAGAAACTCCTGCATGGAAGTATAAGATGAGTGTATGTACCCAACCCTGTGAAAGAACACTGTGGGGAACTCATCATTCAGCTACCATCGCGATTCCCTAGGTTGATAGTGAGTGGAAACAAATGCTGAGACCAATGATGGAAGTGCAGGGTGCTCAACTCTGTGGAATAACACTGTACAGAATGCAACATTCAGTTACCAAGTTGTCGCACTGTTAGTAATGTTTGAAAACACATGCATGGAAGTATATGCTCAGTGAGATATACTCAACTCCGTGAAAGAACACTGTGGGCAACCCATTATTCAACTAAGGTCATCTTTCAGTAGGTAGATAATTATTGAAAACAGACGCTGAGGCCAATGAGGGAAGTTCAGTGTGCTCAACTGTGTGAAGAACACTGTGCAGAATAAAGAACTCGGTTACAATCTTGTTTTACTTAGTTAGTAATGTGTGGAAACACAGGCCTGGTAGGATAAGAATTAGTGTTACCTACTCAACTCTGTGAAGGAACAATGTGGGGAATGCATCCATCAACTACCATCATGATTCCCTAGGTTGGTAGTGAATAAAAACAAACGAATGATGAGACCAGTGAAGGAAGTGCACGGTGCTCGACTCTGTGAAACAACACTGTGAGGAATGCAGCCTTCAGTTACCATGTTGGTTCACAAAGGTAGTAATGTTTGAAAACACATGCATGAAAGAATACGGTAAGGGTTACATACTTAACTCTGTGAAAGAACATTGTGGAGAACGCATCACTCAACTATCATCAGCTTACTAAGCGGGTAGTGTTAGAATACAGAGGCAAAGACCAATGAGGGAAGTGCAGTGTTCTCAACTCTGTGAAACATTACACTGAAGAATCCAGCATTCAGTTACAAATTTGTCTCAATAAGTTGGTCATGTAGAAACTCTTGCATGCAAGGAAGATGAATGTATATACTGAACTCTGTGAAAGAACACTGTAAGGAACGCATCATTCACTACCATCATGATTCCCTAGATTGATAGTGATTGAAAACAAATGTTGAGACCAGTGAAGGAAGTGCAGGCTGCTTGACTCTGTGAAACAACACTGTGCGGAATGCAGCATTCAGTTACCATGTTGTTTCACTAAGTTAGGAATGTTTGAAAACACATGCATGGAAGTATACGGTAGGTGTTATATACCTAACACTGTGAAAGAACAATGTGGAGAACGCA
Source organism: Proteles cristata cristata (assembly GCA_017311185.1). Lineage (NCBI taxonomy): Eukaryota > Metazoa > Chordata > Mammalia > Carnivora > Hyaenidae > Proteles > Proteles cristata. The sequence continues at coordinate 4,246 of JAESUZ010003136.1, read as the reverse complement.
TCATTCAACAATCATCAGCTTTCACTAAGTGAGTCGTGTTAGAATACAGAGGCAAAGACCAATGAAGGAAGGGCAGTGTGCTCAACTCTGTGAAACATTACTCTGCAGAATCCAGCTTTCAGTTACAAATTTGTCTCACTACGTTGGTAATGTGTGCAAAAACTTCAGCATGGAAGTATGACCTGAGTGTTATATACTCCACTCTGTGAAAGAACAGTGCTGGGAACCCATCGTTCAACTACCTTCATGTTTCTCCAGGTTGATAGTGATTGGAAACAGATGTGGAGACCAATTAGGGAAGTGCAGGATGCTCACATCTGTGAAAAAACACTGCGCAGAATGCAGGATTAAGACACTGTGTTGTAAAACAAGGTAAGTATTCTTTGAAAACACATGCATGGAAGTATAAGGAAGTGTTGTATACTCAACTCTGTGAAGGAACACTGTGGGGAGCCCATTATACCATTACCGCCACGTTTCCCCAGGTTGATAGTGATTGAAAACACATGCTGAGATCAATGAGGGACGAGAGCAGTGTGCTCAACTCTAGGAAACAACACGGTTCAGAATAAAAGTCTCGGTTACAATCTTGTTTTAGTAAGTTAGTAACGTATCAAAACACAGGCCTGGAAGTGTAAGATGAAGGTTATATACTCAACTCTGTGAACGAACACTGTCGGGAATGCATCGTTCAACTGCCATCATGATTCCCTAGGTTGACAGTGAATAAAAACAAATGCTGAGACCAATGGAGGAAGGGCAGGTTGCTTGACACTGTGAAACAACACTGTGCAGAAGGCAGCATTCAGTTACCATGTGGTTTCACAAAGCTAGTAATGTTAGAAAACACATGCATGAAGAATACGATAAATATTATATACTTACCTCTGTGAAAGAACACTGGAGAAAGCATCATTCAACTATTATCATCTTTCACTCAGTGAATAGTGTTCGAATGTAGAGGCAAAGACCAATGAGGGAAGTGCAGTGTGCTCAACTCGTGAAACATTACAGAATCCAGTATTCAGTTAAAATTTTGTTTCGTATGTTGATAATGTGCAGAAACTCCTGCATGGAAGTAGAAGATGAGTGTATGTACCCAACCCTGTGAAAGAACACTGTGGGGAACTCATCATTCAGCTACCATCGTGATTCCCTAGGTTGATAGTGAGTGGAAACAAATGCTGAGACCAATGATGGAAGTGCAGGGTGCTCATCTCTGTGGAATAACACTGTACAGAATGCAATATTCCGTTACCAAGTTGTCGCACTGTTAGTAATGTTTGAAAACACATGCATGGAAGTATATGCTCAGTGTGATATACTCAACTCCGTGAAAGAACACTGTGGGCAACCCATTATTCAACCAAGGTCATCTTTCAGTAGGTAGATAATTATTGAAAACAGACGTTGAGGCCAATGAGGGAAGTTCAGTGTGCTCAACTGTGTGAAGAACCCTGTGCAGAATAAAGAACTCAGTTACAATCTTGTTTTACTAAGTTAGTAATGTGTGAAAACACAGGCCTGGTAGTATAAGATTAGTGTTACATACTCAAATCTGTGAAGGAACAATGTGGGGAATGCATCCATCAACTACCACCATGATTCCCTAGGTTGGTAGTGAATAAAACAAACGAATGATGAGACCAGTGAAGGAAGTGCAGGGTGCTCGACTCTGTGAAACAACACTGTGAGGAATGCAGCCTTCAGTTACCATGTTTGGTTCACAAAGGTAGTAATGTTTGAAAACACATACATGAAAGAATACGGTAAGTGTTACATACTTAACTCTGTGAAAGAACATTGTGGAGAACGCATCACTCAACTATCATCAGCTTTTACTAAGCGGGTAGTGTTAGAATACAGAGGCAAAGACCAATAAGGGAAGTGCAGTGTTCTCAACTCTGTGAAACATTACACTGAAGAATCCAGCATTCAGTTACAAATTTGTCTCAATACGTTGGTCATGTGTAGAAACTCTTGCATGCAAGTGTAAGATGAATGTATATACTGAACTCTGTGAAAGAACACTGTAAGGAACGCATCATTCACTACCATCATGATTCCCTAGATGGATAGAGATGGAAAACAAATGTTGAGACCAGTGAAGGAAGTGCAGGCTGCTTGACTCTGTGAAACAACACTGTGCGAAATGCAGCATTCAGTTACCATGTTGTTTCACTAAGTTAGGAATGTTTGAAAACACATGCATGGAAGTATACGGTAGGTGTTATATAGCCAACACTGTGAAAGAACAATGTGGAGAACGCATCATTCCACAATCATCAGCTTTCACTAAGTGAGTCGTGTCAGAATACAGAGGCCAAGACCAATGAAGGAAGGGCAGTGTGCTCAACTCTGTGAAACATTACTCTGCAGAATCCAGCAGTTACAAATTTGTCTCACTACGTTGGTAATGTGCAAAAACTTCAGCATGGAAGTATGACCTGAGTGTTATGTACTCCACTCTGTGAAAGAACAGTGTCGGGAACCCATCGTTCAACTACCTTCAAGTTTCTCCAGGTTGATAGTGATTGGAAACAGATGTGGAGACCAATTAGGGAAGTGCAGGATGCTCACATCTGTGAAAAAAACACTGCGCAGAATTCCAGGATTAAGACACTGTGTTGTAAAACAAGGTAAGTATTCTTTGAAAACACATGCATGGAAGTATAAGGAAGTGTTGTATACTCAACTCTGTGAAGGACCACTGTGGGGAGCCCATTATACCATTACCGCCATGTTTCCCCAGGTTGATAGTGATTGAAAACACATGCTGAGATCAGTGAGGGACGAGAGCAGTGTGCTCAACTCTTGGAAACAACACGGTTCAGAATAAAAGTCTCGGTTACAATCTTGTTTTAGTAAGTTAGTAACGTATCAAAACACAGGCCTGGAAGTATAAAATGAAGGTCATATACTCAACTCTGTGAACGAACACTGTCGGGAATGCATCGTTCAACTGCCATCATGATTCCCTAGGTTGACAGTGAATAAAAACAAATGCTGAGACCAATGGAGGAAGGGCAGGTTGCTTGACTCTGTGAAACAACACTGTGCAGAAGGCAGCATTCAGTTACCATGTGGTTTCACAAAGCTAGTAATGTTAGAAAACACATGCATGAAGAATACGATAAATATTATATACTTTCCTCTGTGAAAGAACACTGGAGAAAGCAACATTCAACTATTATCATCTTTCACTCAGTGAATAGTGTTCGAATGTAGAGGCAAAGACCAATGAGGAAGTGCAGTGTGCTCAACTCGGTGAAACATTACAGAATCAGTATTCAAATTTTGTTTAGGTATGTTGATAATGTGCAGAAACTCTGCATGGAAGTATAAGATAGTGTATGTACCCAACCCTGTGAAAGAACACTGTAGAACTCATCATTCAGCTACCATCGTGATTCCCTAGGTTGATAGTGAGTGAAACAAATGCTGAGACCAATGATGGAAGTGCAGGGTGCTCAACTCTGTGGAGACAACACTGTACACAATGCAATATTCCGTTACCAAGTTGTGCAGTGTTAGTAATGTTTGAAAACATGCATGGAAGTATATGCTTTCAGTGTGATATACTCCAACTCCATTGAAAGAACACTGTAGACGCCCATTATTCAACTAAGGTCATCTTGCAGTAGGTAGATAATTATTGAAAACAGGCGTTGAGGCCAAGTAAAGGGAAGTTCAGTGTGCTCAACTGTGTGAAAAAAGAACACTGTGCAGAATAAAGAACTCAGTTACAATCTTGTTTTACTAAGTTAGCGATGTGTGAAAACACAGGCCTGGTAGAATAAGATTAGTGTTACATACTCAACTCTGTGAAGCAACAATGTGGGGAATGCATCCATCAACTACCATCATGATTCCCTAGGTTGGTAGTGAATAAAAACAAACGAATGATGAGACCAGTGAAGGAAGTGCAGGGTGCTCGACTCTGTGAAACAACACTGTGAGGAATGCAGCATTCAGTTGCCATGTTGGTTCACAAAGGTAGTAATGTTTGAAAACACATGCATGAAAGAATACGGTAAGGGTTACATACTTAACTCTGTGAAAGAACATTGTGGAGAACGCATCACTCAACTATCATCAGCTTTTACCAAGTGGGTCGTGTTAGAATACAGAGGCAAAGACCAATGAGGAAGTGCAGTGTTCTCAACTCTGTGAAACATTACACTGAAGAATCCAGCATTCAGTTACAAATTTGTCTCAATAAGTTGGTCATGTGTAGAAACTCTTG
>JAESUZ010003135.1:0-202220 GCA_017311185.1 Proteles cristata cristata | reverse complement strand
GGAAAGCCCTCCTTTGCTTTGCTTCCTGTGATGGACCGATGGGCATTTAAGCGTAGACACGGTGGCACCTCCGCCGCATTTTTTCTTGCCCTGTTTTCCCAGAAGTTAAGGTCGAGGCAGCCCCTGTTGACTGGTTGCTTCGATAAAGAAGAGAGTCTGGTACTTCCGAGAAAATCCTGCCCACTCAAACCCCAGAGAGGGGCAGGGCACCAGCATGCATTGAGCTCCTATTATGTGCCAGACACCCTGCTAAGAACCCTTCTGTCACCCTCCTCCATTGATCTCATAGTGATGATGTGATGCTCAAGGGAGAGGAGTCCTATGTGGTGGTGGGTGGGTTCATGGCCACATAACTTCTTATTTTTTTCCCCCCATATGTGGAATCATCACAGTTCCTCTTGTTTCTTCAAGCATGAAGTGAAGGCACAGGGCTACTGGATGCCTTTTTTTTTTTTTTTTAAGTAAAACAGCACAACTATATTAGAAAAGAACGTACCTTTAGAATCCTTTCTCACCTCTAAGCAGGGATGGTGTCCATGTATGGGGGCTTTGCTGTGTGTGGGGGGGTATTCTTTTGCAAAGGATGAGGGACCAGAAGAAGAGAAACTTCAAATGAAACATCTAAATGTCTTTTGTTTGAACTTAAGCGTGCTTCCGAAGAGCTTTAGCATTTTAGTATCTTGCCCCTCGGAATGGAAGAATTCCTTCAATTGGCTTTAAAGAGCAAATTGCACAGACATTCTCAGGTCAACTAAACATTGGTTAGTGGTTGTAATGGAATTCCTAGTCACTTCCGAGCCCTCAGGGATTGAACCCTAGTTTTCCACGCTGGGGAGCCTGCCAGAAAAAAGGTGAGCACGAAGTGCTGATGTTGGTATTTAATCCAGACACACAAATGGCTGGAAATTCTGCAGCCATAATACTAGATAACTGAATGTATTGACCACCTCAGTGACACAAGACACCTTATTTGGTTTTTTGCGACAATCCTAAAATGTAAGCAGTGTTATTCCGACTTTAGGAAGAAGGGCACTCTAAATTCAGAAGTTAAGTAACGTGCTCTGGAGGAGCATTAAAATGCAGAGCTGAAGGGATGTGGCTCCAAATCCTGGTGGAAGGGTTCTTAAGTGTGGGATCTTAGCTTCAGATTTCTCATTAAATTTTATCAGTCCAAAAAAAAAAAAAATGGTAATGGTCAAAGCCACCTACATCATCATGTTTGGGTGAGGATGAAATGAGATCCTGTCTGTTTGGCTCCTGCTCTGACTACCCCATAAGGCTAGGCAGCTCACAAGTGGCATGTCTGGGACTCGACCCCAAGGCTGTTGGACTCACAGCTTGTAGCATTCTACCCTGCCTTCCATGGGCTGGGGGTGGGGGTGGATATTGATTCCAAAATGAATATCAACTGGGGTCAAAGAAAAAGTTTGGGGTTCAGAGTTGGCTAAGTTTGATTGATGGGTAACAATTCCCCACTCTCCATGCATCCACACATACCTACTTATTTGAGAACATGGGTGCATAGATTTAAGGAAAATCCTATTCGGATAGGGCAAGAAAAATCATACCCTGATGTGGAATGTGTACTTATCGACAGATGTTCATTCTGCTAGGCAATCTTTTCTTCTTATTGTTTTTCTGTATAAATCAACTTCATTGAAGTATAATTTACATATAATAAAATGCCCCCGTTTTAAGTTTGATGAGTTCTGACAAATGTATACAGCTGTGAATCCACCACGATAATTAAACTATGAAGCATTCCCATCATTATCCCAGAGAGTTCTCTCCTGCTTTTCTTTGTGGCCGAATTTCCACTCCCAACCGTAAGTCATCACTGGCCTGCCTCTGTAGAATCTGACTATTCTAGAACTTCATACAAATGCTGTCACACAGTTTATAGTCTTTCATTTTTGGTTTCTTTTGCTTAGCATAGTGTCAGATTCGTCTATGTTGTTTTGTTCATCAGTTCTTTATCCCTTTCCCTTACCCTGTAGTATATCCTTGTGTGCATATGCACACATGTTTATCCATTCATCCTGATGGGGATTCATTCAGCAAAGGTTAAAGTCATATAGAACCGCCTTAGCCCTGGGCAGCTAGGACCCCTCCCTGGGCCCTGGGCTTTAGAGGACATCCCTTGGTCCTTCCTTCAGACATGCCCTTCCTCATGAGGGGAAATGGCTGTGGGACCAAGGAGACATGACCATCTGGAACCTTGCCTAAGTACCCAGGACCAGACAATCCCCTGCTCAAATGGCCCTGAGTCTGCTGCCAGGTCTGCATGGGCCTTCCCCCTGGACAGTCTTCCTGTGGGTGTATGGTTGCTATAGACTGTTTGTATCCCCCTCAAATTCATATACTGAAACTTAATCCTCAGTGTGTTGGGAACTGGGGCTTTGTTGCCATGATTCGGGCCTGAGGGTGAAGCCTTCATGAACAGGATTAGTGCCCTCTACAAGAGACCTCAGTGAGCATTCTGGTCCCTTCTGCCACGTGAGGACACAGTGGAAAGATGGCCGTCTATGAACCAGGAAGTTGGCTCTCACCAGACACTAAATCTGCCAGCACCTTGATCTTGGATTTTCCAGCCTCTAGAACTATGAGAAGTAAATTCATGCTGTTTATAAGCCACCCAGTCTACAGTATTCTGTTATAGCCACTGGAATGGACTAAGAAGACAACAGTGGTAGACTCCCAAGCTTGAGGGCTAGCAGTCTGTGGGTATGGGGAGGGCACACGGACCTTGGATGTGTGCAGGCTGAGCTTCCTGTGTTCTTGCATACAGGTCTCTTCATGGGAAGATAAGAGAGGGCCTGCTGCAGGCTGAGAGCCTTGATTTGTATTTACTCCTCAGTCCACAAGGGTTAGGGGTGGGCCTGTGACCCATAGAAGCAGGAGCAGAAGGGAGGAAGAGATTCCTAAGGAGAAATAAAAACTATAAAGAGACAGAAAACCAATTTTAGAGGTCACAGAGTGGAGGGTTGTAGAATTGGATGTGATTTTAGAGTTCAGGTTCTCTCATTCATTAACTTCACAGATGAGCCCACTGAGGCCCAGAGAGGTTAAATAACTTTTCCAGAGTTGCACAGCTAGTTAGAGGCAGAGCCAAGGTAAGAAGTTAAGATTTTCTAGTTCCAAGGCCAGAGCTCTTTTAATACATACAAGAGCAGGGGCACCTGGTGGCTCACTTGGTTAAGTGTCTGACTTTGGCTTAGGTCATGATCTCGTGGTTCGTGGGTTCGAGCCCCCTTGGGGCTCTGGGCTGACAGCTCAGAACCTGGAGCCTGTTTCAGATTCTCTCTCTTTGCCCTCTCCTGCTCATACTCTGTCTCTCTCTCAAAAATAAATAAACATTAAAAATAATTTTAAATACATACAAGAGCAATGGTCTTCGAATATTTTTGTTTGCATATCCCCTAAATTAGTTTTGTTAAACTGTGAACTCCCTTCACCCATTTTGAGGTTTGCCTCTGAAACATTTTTCTTAAATTATTTTTTTAATGTTTTATTTATTTCTAGGAGAGAGACAGCGTGAGCAGGGGAGGGTCAGAGAGAGAGGGAGTCACAGACTCTGAAACAGGCTCCAGGCTCTGAGCTGGCAGTCAGCACAGAGCCCAACGGGGGGCTCTGCCGGAGGCCGCGCCGGCTCCGACAGGTCCAGGGGTCCCTGAAGGATGGACGGTGTCGGCGAAAGAGAATGAGAGAGCCCCGAGTTTCTTTCTGATCACCAGGCAGGCATCTCTGTCCTGTCGGTTTTGGTGTCTTTATTTAAAGGTTCAACAACCATATGAGGTCAGAGAAAAGGAATTTCTTACAATGAGAGGTCTTTTGTGATATCAATTAACAGAATGTTCATAGAGAAGAACAGCATAACATACAAGTTAAATTGTATATAGATAAGCTAGGAGTCATTCTGCCTGGCCCTCAAGAAGATAAATGTTCCTGAATTGGTTTATTTGTGGAAACCATCATGGGGGCCCTAAATGTGCCTGTCCTTGCATCTGGGTTTATGTTTTAGCTACTCTTATCTGTCCTCATCCCAGCTGCCAGTGTAAGGGAGGGTGTTTGTGGAATGTAGGCCTTGAGGAAGGGACTGACGTGCTTCACCAATTAGCAAAGATACATGTAGTAACTTATGTTCTGCCCTGAAATAGGCTCTTTGTCTCAGGGCCAGGCTCAGTTGTAACTCTTGTGTTCTTAACCCCTTAAGTCTTGGATCTGCAAGGCCCATAGGAAGAGCCTTTTGACAATCGCCCATAGAGCTTTCACCTAAAGTCTCTTTTGTAAAGGCAGGAATATGCTTTTCCTTATGAGGTATCTGTATTCAGAATAGGGGACTGATATAGAATATTGTGAGGCCTGGTCAATCCTAGCAGGCTTATCCCCAACATGAGCCAATGGTAGCAGGAGGAGATACCAGTTTTCATTTCTCATAGGAGGAGCTGCAAACATTGTCACTTCCTTGCCGTGATTGCCATCCAGAGAGGCCAGTGCGGCTCCCGGCAGGGCTCGAACCCATGAACCGCGAGATCATGACCTGAGCGAAAGTCGGACGCTTAACCGACTAAGCCACCTAGGTGCCCCGCCTCTGAAATATTTTTAATTATACCTTAAAAGAATTGCAAAGGACTTAATTTCCAGCATATTGCAAATTTTGTCATTTTAAAATCAAATTGTTATGTCACACTTGGAAGTGGAATCTAAATACCAGACCCATTTGCTACTCATGAACATCCATTAAAAAAAATACATGAACCAGCTCTTCTTTAATAGAGAGAAATTTTATGTCATTCCCTTTTCTCTTTGAACTTGAATTTTCTTTCTATTCTCCCCCAAGAAATTGTCCTAATATACTTCATGCTTGACAGGCTTTTATTTCTGGCTCTATTACATTTTCCTGCACACACATGCACACACAGAAATTACACATCTCCACTTTCTGTGTCCTTTCGTTCATTTATTAAACAAATATTTATTGAGTGCTCATTATGTGCCAGACATTGGTTGGGAGGCTGTCCTAGTAAACAAAACACAAAAATCTATGCTCCCATGGAACTTACTTTATGGGGATAAGAGAAACCAAGCAAGGAAAGGAGATACATAATGTCAGATGGAACGTGATGTTGGGCATTTCAGTCCCTGAAAAGGCGACTTTTTCCCAAGAGCCAAAGGAAGAAAAGGCTCCAGATACGTGAATATGAGAGAAGGAGCATGTTACACAGAGGAAATAGCTGGGGCAAAAAACCTGAGGTTTTTTTGGAGAACGGTCTGAGGGCCAGCATGGCTGGTGCCAGGAGATGGAGAATGGGGGCCCCTGGACATGAGCTCAGAGGTCATGAGTAGTAAGATTATGTAGGGCCTTGTAGGATACGTTAAGGATTTTTAGCTTTGACTTACTGCGGAGGATTTTGACAAAGAGCTTATGTCATCTGACTTATTTTCACAAGACTTCTCTAGCAGCCATACTGAAAATAGACTGCAAGTGGGTATGAGCTAAGGTAGGGGCAGCTTTTAGGGAGGGTGCTGGATATCTTTTATTTGCTCTTCAGATCTACTCTCCACCTTTCTCCACCTTGCTCTGCACCCTGGGAGGTTGATCTCTAAGGATTACATCTATGGGCTCTTTGCTCTCTGGCTTCCAGGAAGGAGGTTCAACTAATGGGGACAAGTAGGAGATGAGAGGGAGAGAGGGGAATGAAACTGGGGCATTTATTCCATGTGTTTCGCTGGTTCTCTGCCTGCTGAGTCTCTGCAGGTTGGCTGTGTCCCTCTACCTAAGGCCATAACTCCTGTCGGGTAGTAGTGTTCCCCTTATAGCTACCCTTTTGGAGTTCTGGTAACTCTCTTCTTTCATTGTTCCTTTAGGTCTAGCGGTAGCCATGGCATCCCTCATGTGAGTCCATGGTGCTTGACCATGCCCTAACCCTGGCCACACCTTTGCAAACGTAACCCCTTAATTAAACTCTCTTTAGCCACCCTCAGCATGCCTTCTATTTCCTCTTGGGGCCCTGGCTCTTTCAGTTATTTATCACTGTGTCAAAAACCACCCCAAAATAATGGCTTAAAACAGTCATCATCATTTATTTGCTCATGACTTTATAATTTAGGCAAGGCTTGGCAGGGATAGCTCATCTTCACCCCATGTGGCATGGGTAGCCGGGGCTGGAGGACTCACTTCCAGGATGGCTCACTCATATGACTGGCAACGTGGTGCTCTCTGTTGTCTAGGAGCTCAGCTGGGGCTGTCAGCCGGGGGCTTTGATTTTCCTCCAAGTGGGCTGTTAGGGCTTCCACACAGCGTGGAGGCTGGGTTCCAAGAGGCAGGAAGCAGAAGCCGCCAGTTTTCCTAAAGCCTAGGTCCAGAACTGACACAGCATCACTTTTTCTATGTGCAATTGGCTAAAATGGTCAGAGGCCAACGCCAGATTCAAGGGGGTAAAAAGGAGCACAGTGAATTTATGGCCATCTTTAATGCACCATGCCAACCGAGACAGGAGGCTGCTGCCATAATCCGGGAGAGAGACAATGATGGCTTGAACCAGGGTAAAAGAGGCTGGACCCTGCTTATAGTTTGAAGAGAGCTAACAGGGTTTGCTGACTGGATGTGAGGTGTGAGAGAAAGAGAAAGATTGTGCTAATCTCTGTCTTCTGAGAAGCAGATGCCCAACTGGAATAAAACATGTAAGGACTGTATTCGTATTATTTCCAGTGTGAAAGGGAATCAGGAAAGAGCCAAAGAAAGCAGCCATCAGACCATGATGGAAGTCTGATCCTGGACGGAAGGGAGAGGTAGAGGAAGTTGGATGGAGGTCCAAGGCCACCATGCAGTCTAAGGAAGGTTCAGCAAAGCTCTTGGAGAGTTCTTTTTTTTTTTTTTTTTTAATATTTTATTTATTTCTAGGAGAGAGAGAGAGAGACAGCGTGAGCAGGAGGGTCAGAGAGAGAGGGAGTCACAGACTGAAACAGGCTCCAGGCTCTGAGCTGGCAGTCAGCACAGAGCCCGACGCGGGGCTCGAACCCACGAACCACGAGATCATGACCTAAGCGAAAGTCGGACGCTTAACCGACTAAGCCACTCAGGCGCCCTGCTCTTGGAGAGTTCTTGAGCCAAGGTTGGCCAACAGAGGAATCTTGTGTCTCCCAAGAAGGGGTCTGACTCAGTATCCCAGCCACACTCAATTATTGGTGGGGAGCGTCCCTTGGAAGGGGTGGCTTCAACGCAAGTGCAATCATGGACTCAAGCCCAGCATGTGGGACTCTCAATTACACACCCTGTATAGGAGGTCTGTGAGGCACATTCTCATGGCTGCCTCAGGGGTCAAGGACAACCCTAAGGTTTTGACCTAGGTAGCTAAAAGGATAAGAGGCCTGCAGGAAGAGCTACTTTGAGGAGGGATATCAGAAGTATGACTTCAGACATGTTAAGTTTGAGATGCCTATTACACACCCAGTAGAAGTATCAAATAGGCAAATGGATAAGCATGCCTAGATTTGGAGGGAGATGTTCATGTCATAGAGAGCAGATTACAGTCAGTAAGGCTCTAAGTTAACATCTCGTCTCGATGAAGTTAGCATTCGTGTATTATAGGCTCAAAATTGATCAAAACAGCACAGATATCAAAGTTTGATAAGCAAAATGTAAATTACTAAGCATAAAAGTAAAATTTTATTGGACATGCATCTTATTGTAAGACGTATCCGTGAATCAATATTCCTTATTGCTAGGAAAAGCCAGAATTCAGAATCAACTGTGTTCCCATTTAAGAGCCCAGAAATCTTGTTCACAGAAAAACGCAGATCAGAGTAGAAAGAATTTTATTTACAGTAGCGTTGTTTGGTTCTCTAAACCCCTTCTGCATCCTCTGCCAAGGATCCTGTAGTAGTAAACTATTATCAGAAATCACTTCTAGGGTGCCTGGGGGGGCTCAGTCAGTTAAGCATTCGACTTCAGCTCAGGTCATGATCTCACAGTTCGTGGGTTTGAGCCCCAAGTCGGGCTCTGTGCTGACAGCCTGGAGCCTGGAGCCTGCTTTGGATTCTGTGTTTACCTCTCTCTCTCTCTCTGCCCCTCCCTGGTTCACACACATACTCTCTCTCTCTCTTAAAAATAAATAAACATTTAAAAAATCGCTTGATTATCAGATCTTCCTGCAGCTTCGGTGAAGGCAAAGAACTGGACACCATCTGGCTTGCAACAAGCTTCGTTACTGAATAATAAGAGCTATTTACTTTGTCAACACCAGCTCCAAATTTGAAAGTGACCCTCTGTTTGATGCCTAAGACTTTTTTTTTTTTTACCGCCGGGGACAGTGCACCAATGGAAGGTTCTGGAAATATGAGAGGTGGGCCCTTTTTCTGCAGACTGGAAGAGGGACAGCTGCAAAAAGGTAGGAAAGGTGGGTTTGCGTGTCCTTAGGCAGATTTCAGTCTGAAACTCGAGTCCCTTGAAACCCTCTTGCATGCAGGGTGGACAATCTTCTTCTCATATTTTTAATTTGCACAGTAGGAAGCAGAGTGGTTGGGAAGGTCCTCGGACAAGGTGCCAGGGTCTATTTAGAAGGTGACTGGAACAGCCCTTCAAGGCATATCAACATAGGGCCGCTTTGGAGAGCTGATCTGAGAGGCCTTGAACTGGTGTAGGGAGCGGTCTGTCCCTCAGAGATCTGTCCCTGCTTTCCTGGTGTCTCTCTGCTGAAGAATAAAAGCCCAGGCTTAAGCCAGGGCCGGAGTAAGGTGGGGAGACTGGAGAAATCAAGAAAGCAAACTGGGATCGGTGCTGGGTCCGAGTGGGAGGTGGCCCAATTTAGAAGATGGGGAGCTTTTAAGAACCTGAGCAATGAAGTATGCCACTTCGGGCCAGTTTCAAAGACTGAGGCTGTGTGTATGCAGTGGGGGTAAATCTGAGGTTGGAACCATTCCTGAAAGGTTGTATGAGGAGAAAGGATAGTTAAAATGGGAGGTGGAAAAATCACTTAACCTCAAGAGCTCTGGCTTCTTAGGAGACCCCTTCCTGTTCCATTGGGTGCCATAAAGTCTCTCTTCAGCGAAGGGAGCCACCCTGACCCCATTTGCCCTTTCTTCGTGTTGTGGAGACATCACTGTGTTCAATTCAGAAGACCAATAGACCTGCACCCGTCCCCTGCTGGCTGTGCGGTCTTTGGAAAACTCTGTTCTGAGCCTCTGCTTCCTTATCTCTAAAATGGGAACAGAAATATTTACTTCTGCTGCTCAAAAAAAAATAATTTTAGGGACGCCTGGGGGCTCAGTCAGTTAAGCATCCAACTTTGGCTCAGGTCAGGGTCTCGCAGTTCATGAGTTCTAGCCCTGCATCAGGCTGTCTGCTGTCAGCACGGAGCCTGCTTCAGGTCCTCTGTCCCTCTCTCTCTCTCTGCCCTTCCCCTGCTTGTGCTCTCTCTCTCTCAAAAATAAAAATACAAACAAAACAAATACAAAACAATTAATGGCTATTTTATTATTCTGCTGCTTTTTAATGTCTTAAAAATCAAAGGTAAATACCTGCGAATGTGCTTTCCAAACCATAATGTTCTGTAAAATCGAATTGCACGGGGCAGATCAATTCAATATCAGTGAGTACTCCCTATGTGCCCGGGACCAGGGCAGGGACAAGTTAGACACAGAATGTGAGGGTACAGATGGCCTAGGGTGAGAGGCAAGAGCTGATAAGACTCATAAGGGAAGAATAAGAGACACTGGCTGCACTGGTGAAGCAACCAGGGGAAAAGTGGGACAAAGACATTGCAGGCCAAGGCATCAGCATGGTACTAATGTGGAGGTATGGAAGTGTCTGGAACATGCAGAGGACTGTGAACATTTAGCTTAATTTAGCTTAGAATGTTTTTCCTCCCCAGTATTTGAAATTTTCTGGCCGTGAGCAATCATACACATGTGTTCTTATACATTTCTCCAATCATTTTCTGAATATAAGTAATGTGGGATCAATGAACCCAAAAGCCCTTTCTAGGTCTTTGAATTTATAATACTATAGTACCCTCCAAAAAGTTGAGTCGCCATGTCCTGTAAGAGCGTTGGCTTTACCATACCCTTCCCCGGAATCTACAATGACTTTTTATGCAAACATAACAAGATGACCCTTTCTGATGATGGCACTTGATCCATGACTTATGACTTGATCCCAGACTCTCTTTTTAATCTTGTTTCCATCTTGGTATGGAGTGGTATGAAGTAATAGGGACACAGCTCTCTAGGAGGCTACTTCGGAATGAATCCTGGATCTACTGCCTTATAGATGCAATGGTGACTTAGCCTCACCATGCTTCAGTTCCTTTGATCTCTGGGGAGAGTAGTCCCATGCAAACTTTGGGGGAGGTTCATGTTTGGTTTTCAAATTTTTCTATGATGATTATACATTATGTGTGTTAGTTGTAAAAATCTTATAAAATGGGACTGGCTTATGTGATTATCCATCGGGATAATGAATCTGAGGGTGGTAACAGTGAGACGGGAGGGTGTTAAGTATAAGAATGAGAGGTGGGGGCACCTGAGCGGCTCAGTTGGTCAAACGTCCGACTTCGGCTCAGGTCATGATCTCACAGTTCATGAGTTTTGAGCCCTGCATCAGGCTCAGTGCTGTCAGCAAAGAGCCTACCTCAGATCCTCTGTCTCCCCCCCGTCCCCCCTCTCTGTCCCTCCCCCACTCTCTCTCTCTCTTTCAAAAATAAATAAAAACATTTAAAAAAAGAATGAGCAATAGATGAAGGTGGTCAAGAGATACAAATGTCTTGTTATAAGACAAATGAGTCCCAGGGAGGCAATGTACAAAATGACAAGTGTAGTTAACAATACTGTGTTATCTACTCGAAAGTTGTAAAAAGAATAGGTCTTAAAGGCTCTCATCACAAGAAAAAAGTCTACAACCATGTGGGGTGATGCATGTTAGCTAAACTTATTGTGGTGATCATTTAACAATAGATACATATATATGCCTTAAACTAGTACAATGTTAGATGTCAGTAATCTCTCAATGAAGCTGAAAAAGGATTTATACAACCTATCTTAAGGAACGCATACTATTTATGTGTTAAATTTAAAAAATAAGTGGCATGTAAGTTGAAAACCATTTTTATTTATTTATTTAAAAATTTTAATGTTTATTTATTTTTGAGAGAGAGAGACAGAGACAGACAGAGTGTGAGTAAGGAAGGGGCAGAGAGAGGGGGCGAGATGGAATCTGAAGCAGGCTTCAGGCCCAAACTCATGAACTGGAAGTTCATGACCTGAGCCGAAGTTGGATACTTAACCGACCGAGCCACCCAGGTGCCCTGAAAACCGTTTTTAAATGACAGGGAGTGGAGAAAACCATTTTTAGGTGAGGGCGTGGATGGGGTGGGAGGGGGTGAGGTCAAGGTTCCCTTGCCAGTATGCTTGGGGCTGCCCCCTGTTCACTTTCATTTCCAAGTCTGCGGGATGCTGAACTCTGCCACACTGACTCTGCCTGTGGGGAAAATGCTGGGCTTGTTCAGAATGCCAGGGAGCGCTAGCTTTTATTGCTAGCTCACTGCACCGCTGGTTTGATCCCAGCTTCGAAAATGTTCTTTTAAAGGCAAATGCCATTTTGATGAGACCATCTCTTTCTTGTCCTTTTCCCTTTCTTCTCCCCTGACTCTTCTTACCTCCTTTATTATTGTGTCGCTGGATGTGTCCCGTGGGGAAACACCATGGCAGGTGTCATGGAGATGTATTAAAGAGACATGAACTCACTCTTCAAAGGGCACAGAAGGACACCTCCAATCCTTTCTTGCTTCTTTTCCCAGAAGACTTTGGAAACCATATGACGAAGGAGAGAAGGAGTCCACTAGTTGTTGGGGTCCTCCTGTCACATGCCAGGTAGAGTGCTAGACACTTGTACCTACATTTTCACGGAGGGCGATGTTGTCCTTGGACTGGCAGAAGTTTAGGAAGGATTGGGACTTTCTCAAGTGACTTCCTCTGTCAGAGTCCTTAGGGCCATGTTGATGATCTGACTGGATTACCCGTGGCATGAGGAAAGCCAGACCTGGTTCAGCAGAAAACCTAGTGTCCTAGCTTTCTATGGAAAACCCTGGAAGCCATGTTGCTGTGGCAGCGGTGGCTTGTGACTCAGGTTTTGGTGATTATGAGAAATGGGTTAATTGGAGGGTGTTGTAGCTTAACAGAAGTTACCGGGTTCTAGGCTCACTCGGTTTTATCCATGGTGTGGCTTCTTTCAGGTTTCTGTTGATTAGCCCTCTTGAGAACAGTGGAATCTTGGCTCCTCTGAAGCAACCTGAGGTGTCTCCCAGGACAGCCTGGGAGGCCCCAGTTGCTAGGAGTCCTGAGGTGGTGGCTGCCATGAGAACTACAGGCAGTCTCGGCCACACTGCACTCAGCACTTGGGGGCTTCAGAGAGACCTGGTCCTACCACCTCATACCCCAGGGAGTTGTGTTTCTTGTCTAGAGAGAGGAGAACATTCCCCTGGCTCTCAGCTGCCCAGGGGCTGACAGGGACTTTTACGGCTGTACATCCCTTGGGTCCCTCCCAGAGGGAAGCTCCAGGAAGCTCTCCTGTCAGGATGGGTAAGAGGCCTCCCTCTGGGAGTCCATAACATCACATCCACACCTTATGCCTGCTGTTATCTCATTAAGTTGAAGTGATCTGCCATTGAGATTAAGGACAGATCATTAGAGGCAGATGGGGGAGACTGCCCTAGCACCTAGCATGGTGCCTGGGGCACAAGAGATGCTCTGCCAATGGTGGCCTGTTTATTGAACAGAGGACTGCCCTCAGGGACTCAGGTTCTTTCTAGCTTCCAGATCTGCTTGTGTCCTCATGGCTGCAAGATGGCTTATCCATTCCTACACCTCGTCTCTGCATTATAGGTGGTAAGAAAGAGAAACGGAGAAAGAGGAAAGGACAACCTTTCTGTCAGATGCCCCCTGGCAGATCGGTATTGAATGGCTATCTCTAAGCAACAAGGGAGTCTGGGAAGGTATATGTTCTCGCCTGGGCTTCTTGTCCTCTTAAACAAAATTAGGGTTCTTTTAGTCTGTAGGAGAGCGTATTGGTTTCCTAAGGCTGCCATAACAAAGCACAAACTGGGTAGCTTAAGCTACAGAAATTGATTGTTTCAGAGTTCTGGAGGCCAGAAGTTCAAGATCAAGATGTTGGCAGGGTGGATTCCTTTTGAGGGCTGTGAGGGGTAATCTGTTCTATGTTTCTCTTGTAGCTTCTAGTGGTTTGTTGGCAACTTTTGGATTCCTTGCCTTGTTCTTTGGCATCACATTGACCTCTGTCTTCATTTTCACATGGTGTTCTCCCTGTGTGTCTGTGTCCAAATTTCCCATTTTTGTAAGACCATCAGTCATATTGGATTAGGTAGATAGGGTCTAGTTTAATGACCTCATCTTAACTAGATCATCTGCAAAGACCCTACTTCCAAATCAAATCACATTCACAGGGGGTTAGGATTTCAACACCCTTTTGGGGAACATGGTTTACCCTATAATGGGCAGTTTTCAAATATGGCCTCCAAGTTCTTCAACACTCCTCCTGTGAAGAAGTGATGTCTATGTTGCTCTCCCCTTGAATCTGATTGCTTATGTTTGTGGTGATTAATAGAATATGGTGGATGTGACTTCAAAACTAGGTCATAGAAGGCCTAGCAGCCCCCCGTTGGCTCTCTCAGGATGCTCTAGAAGTCAGTCACCATGGTAGAAGTCTGGTCCTTCTGGAGAGGCTATGAATAAGAGCTTCAATCTTTGGCCCCAGCTGAGCTTTTGGCCAACAGCTGGCATTAATGCCTGCTCCATGCATGTGCCATCTTGGACACCCAGCCCATTTGAGCCTTCAGATGACTGAAACCTCAGCTGGCTTCTGATGGCAACTATATCAGAGTCTCAAAACAAGAACTTCTCAGGCAAGTCCTTCCTGAATTACTGACCCAAAGAATCATGAACAAAATCGAGCTGTTGTTTTTTAAGCCCCTGCATTGGGTAAGCTGTTGCCCAGCGCTAGACTACTATAATAATCAACAACAAGAAGAAAATGAATATTGGTCAGCCAATAAGAGCACTAGGAGCTCCAAGCCTCAGAGCGAATCATCATCAGGAGGATGGCCTTTAGGAAGCCCCTCATCAGAGGTCCTGTGTTTCTAGGTTTCCATGGAAGGTGGGTGATTCTCCTTCATGCTGAGACACCCAGTTGAGACAAACCTACATTTGAGTGTCCCAATTGGCGGCATCATCAGAATGTTCAAGGAATCATTTTGGGGGGGTGAGAAATTCTACCAGAGATTATTGCTGTTGAGTGTTGTAATGAAGCCAGTGATCCCTGGCCTGTCCTACCATCAACGGGCTGAGTTGCCTGACCTGGAGGCACATTGTCACTGAAGAACACAGCGCTAGCTTGTTTAACTTCTGTTTCACCAGAAAGTAGGTCCCTCCCTTCCCCCATTTTATAAGCAAAGGCTCCATGGGTAGCATGTTCCTGGCCGACCCTGAATTCTACACCATCATCTTTAGTTTTCTAGTTTATTCTGGGGGCCCCAGAGCCAGACTCTACCTCTCAAATGATGGATAAAAATAGGAGCTCGTCTTGGGAGAGAATTTTCGGAACATGCTGAAGGTTGTTCTGTGCTGACCAACTCACCCATGGCTGTGGGCAACTGTTACGGGTGTCCAAGTCCCACCACAGTTCTGTCCATGTGGCTGTCTTCTGTGTGCTTTCCTAGGTCTCAGGGCTCATCATTTCTCTTTTATCTCTTATTCATACTGTATCTAAGCCAAATCCTTGCTTTGCTTGACCTTTATTCTATACACCCTGACTTCTTCATATTTAAGTTCATGCTTTGATCAATCTCCCCAGCAGCAGTTGCCAAGCAACTTCCCTTCCCTTCTACAGGTTCCTCCTAAAATTCCATCTGTTTCATGAAGTCCTTTGCTCAGCTGCACTGCTGTGAAGTTTTGTTTGCACTGCATTGAAACTATAGACTATAAACCAAAGGGATGCTATGTAGCAGGATGCAGTGATTAGGGCACAGGCTTTGGTTGTCAGAGATGCCTGAGTTCAAATTCTGGCTCTGCCACATATGAGCTACGTGACACTGAGCAAGTTCTTTCACTTTCCAAACCTCAGTTTCCTCATCTGTAAAATGGGTGTTGCAAATTGTATTTTCTAAAGATGACTGCCACAATTCCTCCCATCCCACATTCTTTTCTCAGAAGGTGAGGTCAATGTTTCCTGCCCTTTGAATCTGGATAAGTTTGTGACTTGCTTATAACCAACTGAATGCAGTGGAAGTAATGTCACAGGACTTCAGAGGGTAGGTCAGGAAAGGTGATGTGACTTTTTGGCCTCACTTGCAGTAATGGCACCATGAACTGCCATTAAGCTGTCTGGCTGCCTAGAACCCACCATGCCATGAGGAAACTCAAATGAGCTCATGTGAGAAACCATGTTGAGAAGCTCCAAAAGTACAGTCGATCCTCACTATTTGTGAATTTCGTATTGGTGAATCTCCTTCGTTGTCACAATTTATGTGCAACCCCCCACGAATACTTGCAGTGCTTTTGTGGTCATTTGGGGACATGCACATAGTGGCCAATGGTTTGAGTGTCACCATACACACATTCCCAGCTGGGGTCCAACAAGGCGATGATGCTCTGCTTTCTTGTCTCAGCTCTCGTACTATAAACAAATGTCCTCTCTGCGGTCTATTTAGTTTCCATGTGGGTTTTTTGGGGGCATTTTTGTGCTTTGGGTTGGTATTTGCTGTTTAAAATGGCCTTCAAGTCCAGTGCTGAAGGGCTGTCTAGAGTTCTTCAGTGCAAAAATGCTGTGCTGTGCCTTATGGAGAAAATACATGTGTTAGATAAACTTCCATCAGGCGTGAGTTATAGAGCTGTTGGCTGTGAGTTCAATGTTAATGAACCCACGATATATATCAAATAAGGTGTCTTTAAGCAGAAACACACATAAAACAAGGTACTGTATCGATTGGTTGTTGAAAACATTGTGACCAAGAGGCTTGCAGGAGCCTAACCCTGCGTTTCCTTCAGGAGCAATGGTTCAACTTTTGCTAATTTAGTGTTCCCAGTGACTTTATAGAACATAACTACCTCCAGTAATGAGAATTGACTGTACATGAACAGAGTGGATACTCAGTCAGGCCCCCAGCTGCTCCAGCCTCCTACATTGCCAGCTTCAATCGCTGTGTGACCGTGGCTGCACCAAAGACCCTGCATCAGACGGCTCAGGAGAGCCCCCCGAATTCCTGACCCTGAGAAACTGAGATATAATCACTTTGTTTTTAAAGAAAAATATCTTGGGGCACATGGGTGGCTCAGTTGGTTAAGCGTCCAACTTCGGCTCAGGTCATGATCTCACAGTTCGCGGGTTCGAGCCCCGCATTGGACTCTGTGCTAACAGCTCAGAGCCTGGAGCCTGCTTCGGACTCTGTGTCTCCTTCTTTCTCTGTGCCCTCCCCTGCTCATGCTGTCTCTCTCTCTCTCTCTCTCTCTCTCTCTCTCTCAAAAATAAATAAACATTTAAAAAATATTTTTAAAAATACAGAAAAATATCTTTAATACCTGATTACCACTTTGTATTTATAATGCTTATATTATTATCTGTTAATATAAAAATGTTTTTTATCTATATTGAGAGAGAGAGAGAGAGAGAGAGTGCACATGTACATGAGCAGTGGGGGAGGTACAGAGAGAGAAGGAGACAGATTCCCAAGCAGTTGGGGCTCTATCTCCCTAACTGTTAGATCAGGACCTGAGCGGAGATCAAGAGTTGGACACTCAACTGACTGAGCTACCCAGGTACCCCCAACAATGTTGTTTTATGCCTCAAAAGTAACCAGAATAATGGGGTAAACAATGCATACCTCACAAGCTTGGTGAGAAGATTACACGAAATGGTGTACCTCATGTCGAAGGGATTAAATGTTTTTATTAAGTGCCAGGCACTACCCTACTGTTAATATTACCGAGTCCTCTCTGCATTAGCCTTTATTTTATAGAAACACAGATTACTAGGCTGAAAAGAGACTTTAAAGATCACCCAGGCTAATCCCTGTATTTTCAGGTGTGAAGTCAGAGGCCCAGAGAGGGGAAATTGTCTGCATCTCACAGAAAGTTGATGATGGCAGTATATAAATGACAAGTAAAGTTCTATCTTTATGCTGAGTAGAAAAACCTTGTAACTGTTTCCTTGCATGTTTCAATTACAGATGTACCTTAGTCATTGAAAAAGCAAAGCAGAATATGACTCAAATATACAGTGGCCTTGAATTTTAACTCATCCTTTTAGTGTCAGAATCAAAGGTGAGATGATCTTTTATTATTGATCTTCACAAAAGAGAGTTGTTTAGAGGGGTAGGAATTGTGCCTTGGGATATACCTCAGTAGATACTGATGTTATTATTGGTTTTTCATTAAGTATGAAGGCTTGGTATTTGCGTGGTAGCTTCTAGCACATAGCGACAGGCTAGGGCATCGGCTGCTGGGAGGGTAAGGGGGTGAGGGAGGTGATGATGTTAGTATCCATGACCTTAAAATCTCTTGATATCAATCAGATCCCATTGATCGTAGCTGGCCAGTGGTCTTAGCTCCTGTTACATACTAGAAAACAAGACATTTCTAGGGTGGTTCTGAAGGCAATTTTTTATTCTGTATTTTCTAGATAAAGAAGTATCATTTTTTTAAAATGTTTGTTTATTATTGAGAAAGAGAGAGCAAGAGAACAAGTTGGGGAGGTGCAGAGGGAGAAGGCGACAGAGGATCCAAAGTGAGCTCTGGGCTGACAGCAGAGAAAATGATGCGGGGCTTGAACTCACAAACCGTGAGATCATGACCTGAGCCAAAGTCGGACACTTAACACATTGAGCCACTCAGGCACCCTGATAAAGTGTCATCTTGGATGACACAACAGAAACTCAACAAAAGCCTATGAATATTCGTGCCCGTGGGCTCTCAGCCAGGTTGGTGGGGAGCGAGGGAGAGATATCAATAGGACCCACAGTCTAGAATTAAGGAATTCCAGGAACCACAAAGAAAACCAGAAGCTCAGGGTCAGCAGAGGTGAGGGGTCACTCACCCTTGCTAATTTTTTACAAAATATCTGTCCTTCGTAGCTGCACTTTGCCCAATAAATGTGTACCTTAACTTGTGGCATTTACTACTGAATTTTCTCTTCTTACATACATAACCTGCATAACTTATCATTTTGAGAAGAAAATTTTAACAGACTATAATTTTGAGGTAATGGAATGCCATTTGGGATGAATTTCAAAAGTACCAAAGCCGAATGCAAAATCAACTCAGTAACCTGGCCGTGTATTTTTTTTCAGTCTCTAACGACTCAGATGGTCCTCCAGGGATTGCTGTGTTTGTCTCTGGCCATACAGTCATGGGGCCCACATAGAGACCAGTGGCTGCTTTTACCCCACTTCCTTGCCCTCTGCTGAGAATTTTCTTTTCCTTCTACGCCTTGGGTGTGGGGACCCAGCAACTGTTGTATGCCAGAACTTAAATTTGCTCCCTAGCAATTAATGGAAGACAGATCGCATCTCTGTCCTCTGACCCTTTACATGATGATTTTACAGTTTACATCTCAGAGAGAAAATCCTCTTAAAGAGACAAGGCGAGGGGCATCTGGGTGGCTCGCTTGGTTAAGCTTCTGACTCTTGATTTCGGCTCAGGTCATGATGTCACAGTTCGTGGGATTGAGGCCCACGTCGGTCTCTGCACTGACAGAGAGGACCCTGCTTATTCTCTCTCTTTCTCTGTCTCTGCCCCTCCTCTGCTTGCACTCTCTCTCCTTCCCTCTCTCAAAATAAATAAATAAACATTAAAGAAAAAGAGACAAGATGAGTTCAGGTCTGTAAGCCGCTAGATAATATATCAATCACTGTAAGTTAGTTAATAATTCAACAGATACTTATTTTGCAACTCCAAATGAGGGACGGTATCCATCAGAGGACAAGTCGATTTCCTCATGGACCATAGACAACGTCATGTCATTTGGGCTGACAATTGTTTTCCTCCAAGCACTGTCTAGGGCAGAGGCCACCCTGTCCCATTGGGTCCTGGGGGCAAGTAGATCCTGACTGTGCAGACAGATGCACCAGACACTCTGAACCCCATGGCACCCATCAGCGATTCCTCCATCCAAAGCCCTTGGCTGAATTTATGTCCAATAAGCAAACTGTTGATTATAATCTATTTCCCATGCAGATGTCTTCTATGGAGAGAATGCAGTAGTGCAAGTGTCCAGCCCCTCCTGTGGTCAGAAATATCAGTAATTATTGTAGTTGTAATTTACTGATTGTAAATCAGTAATCTGGCATTCCTGTTTTGCTATCAGTTCTCACTGAAAAATGTGGTTAATGGGAATCTCTCCCAGAGAGACAAGTCTGTAAACTTTCCTGGAGGTGCCATTGAAAGGTTTGGGTCAAATGCAGGTGAAGCAAAACAACTTTTGGGAGTTCATCTGCACTGAAAAAGGACCTGGTGGTATTAGGCAGTAAGCTCAATAAATGCTTGAGTAGCTTGTCCGTGTGTGTGTGTGTGTGTGTGTGTGTCACACACACGCATGCCCACACAGGCACCTGTGCTCGCTGGGGGGTGGGTTCGGGTGGGGACAGACATACAAGCCTACCTTTGTAAGCCCTGGCTCAGTTTTTCAAAGTATAGTCGTGATCTATTGAATCAAAATCTTTGGGTGGCAGTGGGAGGGGAGAGTGTCCCAGGATCAATGTTGTCAACAAGCTTCCAGCTGATTCTGACTCTTATTCAAGTCTGAGAACTACGACTCCGGTCTGTGTTATCTTTATACAATTCTCTCTCCCTCTATATCAGTAGCAGAAATAATTAGTGAAAGAATAACATTATGTGTCTAAATCTAATTCAACACATTGAACTTCCTCTCGTTTCTGTAGCTAAGAGACACAGAGCTCCTCCAAGAAATGAGTTTCCTGTGAACTCATCCCGCAGCCACCAAATCAACCTGTTTTTAAAACATTTCAGCACCTTTGCTCAAATATCATTAAGTAGTTAAATAATTTGGGGGAACAAGTATTGAGACAAAGGAGGAAAAATGATAAATGTGAAGTTTAAAAAGGCATTCAAGGAGCACCTGGGGTGGCTCAGTCGGTTTAGCGACCAACTCTCGACTTCAGCTCAGGTCATGATCTCATGGTTTATGGGTTTGAGCCCTGCACTGGGCTCTGCGCTGGTGGCAGTACAGAGCCTGCTTAGGATTCTCTGCCTCTCTCCTGCTCTCTCTCTCTCTCTCAAAATAAGTAAATGAACATTTATAAAAAAAATTATAAAATAAAGACATTCAAGCATTTTATAGGATTGTGTTCCTAAACAATTGTTACGTAAATAAGCATTTACTTGGCACATACTGTATTCTTGGCACCAATGACTACCTGGAAAAATTTCAATGAGGCAACCTTCTCTTTCTTTCTAGCTTTTCGTCATCCTTCTTAGCCCACCTGGTCTTGGCTCCAAGGCTCTCAAGCTGGTCCCTGATAACTCAGATTCGGTGAGGGAAAGGGCTGTGGGGCCAGCGTAGCTTTCTCTCATCAAAACTTACCTGTGTTGGATTTCATTTTCACCCAGTCCCCAACCAGTTGTCTCTGTGGAAAGCAATCTGACTAACTTATCCATGGTGAAGTCTTGCCAAAGGATCTTAGCTTCAAGTGTCACCGAGGGCCCAAGAGGGCCCAATTTGTCAAATCAGGTAAAATGCATTTCTAATGATGGAGTCGGAGGGAAGGTGGGGGTGGGGAATATTTGGGTGGCCACACCTTCCTGGGATTCCTTAAACTGTACCATGGAATTAACTATTCTTACTAATTATTGTAATCTTAGAAACATTTATTTATTACTATTTTTGAGAGACAGAAGGAGACAGAGCATGAACGGGGGAGGGACAGAGAGAGAGAGAAAGGAGGAGACAGAATATGAACCAGATTCCAGGCTCCAAGCTGTCAGCACAGAACCCAACGTGGGGCTTGAACTTGTGACTGTGAGATCATAATGTGAGCTGAAGTCAGATGCTTAATGCACCGAGCCACCCAGGCACCCCTATTCTTATTAATTTTAAGGACAGTTTTGCCCAAAGTTGAGGTTTGAATGGATAATATAAAGGTATTCAATGGGACCAGAGATCTAAAGTTGAGTATAATGGGTGATAAAAACTCCCATGTTCCAAAGAACATACACAAAAGTCATTAAAATGTAATGAAAGCCATCCAGAGCCTATAACCCCCAGAAGCATATTTTAGATGAGACTAGAAATTCAAGAAGGGGATTTAAGGGAATGGCAAGCGCTTGGCTTTTCTCCAGTCCTTCTTGTGTTTCCTTGGGATGGAGCAGAGCACTGTGATGCCACTCTTGGGAGAAGTGGATGTGCCTCCCTTGGAATTTAGGGTGCTCGGGATCAAAGAGACTGATGCCTGCTTCTCACCTGGAGAAGTCTGAAGGAACAGGCTGGCTGGACAGAATAGTCCAAGGGTAGGGAAATGAGATGGCTATACTCTCACCACTTAGCGGGCCAGGATGCAGTTTCTGGGGGCCAACAGGACTGTGGGTAAGGTAACCAGCACCATCTTTCAAGGACTGTGTCCAGGAGGGTGATGTGTTGGAGCAAGGGGATTCCAGAAGTAAGAGGCTTCAGGATTTCTTTTGGGTTGAAAAGCGCAGAGGGTCAGAACCGGTCAGCCAGAGTGTATGTCACCAGAACCAGGAGACTGTCATGCAGAGGTCCCTGTGGAATATTCAAGGGCCCAAAGGTCCCACTCCTCTTGCATCTGCAGCCCATAGAAAAGCTTGTACTTTGGTGGCCACCATGACAGGGGCACGCTAAAGTAGCATCAGTGACTTGAGACATTGTCTCTTTCCTATAATTTTCTCTCTGTCCCAGAGAAGCAAGCAGAAGTGTGCAAGAAGCAGGAGCATGTCAGCCTGGGTTCAATGAGGGAAGTAGAATTACTATCAGTGATGTACTATAATGGATTTATTATAGGGATTAGACCTTTGCATCCTATGGAAGCTGACGGAGAAATCTATGAGAGACTGTTGGCTCTATGTCTGGTATTGGGGCCAATGACTCTATAAGTCAGCCAGGCCAGGTAGTCAGGAAGGAAAGCTTGGGTGTAAATTGGAGCACATGAGGACAAACTGGAACTCAATGGTCAGGATGACCTGTGGGAGGAGCCGGGGCCATCTGCTCCAGGGCTGCCTGACCCAGGCCCTCGGGGAGCAGAAGGAGACCCAGTGGGGGTTAGACGGGCTTCAGGCCTGGGTGCCACTCACACCAGCAAGGTGAGCCAGCAATGCATGTGAGTTTACTGTAGTGCCTGGTACCCTCTTCCCACCTCAGAGCATAAAGATGGCAGCCATTTCACTTCCCACTGGTGCAAATTTCTCTTGTGCTCAGACTCTTACATGGAAGGGAATTCTGGGAAACATAGTTCCAGCTTAGTTAAGGGGCTGCACCACGCAGTAGAGTGGAAAGAACGGTTACTCAACTTCTCTTACTCAACTTTTTTGGTTCTCTGAGTTTGGACGGTCAGGCCCGAGCCAGGGGAAG
The DNA here is from genome assembly GCA_017311185.1 of Proteles cristata cristata. Lineage (NCBI taxonomy): Eukaryota > Metazoa > Chordata > Mammalia > Carnivora > Hyaenidae > Proteles > Proteles cristata. The sequence goes on along the minus strand of JAESUZ010003135.1, from coordinate 179,614 downwards.
GGGAAACTTTGGATTTGATATGAGATTAAGTCTTGACCTAGACCGAATTTTTAAATACCAAAATAGGGCTTGTTCTTAAAGGGCCTAAAAGTCAGGAGATTTATCTAAAATGTTTTCAAGAGGCCGGGAAACTGGTTTGATGTAATAAGGCTGAAGGCAGTAATGAAGAAAAATATAGCCATTTCCTGTTTATACTCAGTCAGGTTCAGCCTGTTTAATAAACCAGTTCCACAGGGCATTTTACTTGTGTGAGTTCAACTGTATACATTGCTACATTCTTCTGAGTTAGGCAGTCCGTCTCTCTCATAAAATTTAAAATACTTAAAATTCCATTTTACATCTGCTTTTTATGAACCATTCTCCACCACTGTGTATAGGTACGTAGAAAGAGTTCTATTACTATGTGAGGCTGTGGTGTCTATTCAAAATCACCTGTCCTGTTTGTTGCGGAAAATTTAAAGTGCTTTTCCAAGGGTTATTTTCCCAACATGGCATTTTCGCCTTATGTACTGATTGCAGAGTCTAACGCTTTATGTAAAATAAAGGTGGGGCTCTTCTGGACCCTAAAACTCAGGATCCAGGGATGGGAGGGTAAAGCAAGCATATGGCTTTAAAACTTGTGAATGTGCTCAGTACCTCCAGTCCATCCAGTTTCTTCTGGAGAAGTTAGGGATGAAAGCACCCTTAAAGGTCATTAAGTCTCCCTCATTTTAGACGAGGGTGAAGTAATGTGTCCCAGGTCCACATATGTTCAGCCGGGTTCAGAACCAGATCAAAATCAACTTTCCCTTCCATCTCTCACACCGCTCTTCTTCTTGTGAGTCTCTCTAGCAGGCTCTGGGAGCCTGAGACAGTTTCAAGCCATCTAGGAACTGAGGGTCCCCACAGCTTAGACCCAGGCCACCACCACTGGTTCATTCTGGGAGCAGACCAGGACACAGGACGGATCTCATGACCGACAAGAGCTTGTGTGTTTCAGAGCTGGTTTCTCCTTTGATGCAGGATTCTCAGGGCGGATCGGATATTGTGTCTTCCCATTTGTCCCCTGGGTATGCCCACTGCCTACCGCCCTGCTGTAGGCCAGGTCCCTGGGCTGAGGCCAGTCTGATGACCTCCACTAAGACCAGCTGTGGGAGGATCAATCCTGACGCTGTAAACCCAGCCATGTATAATCTCTTTAAAACAGGGTTAGACAAGCATTCTCATCTCAACGCTTTGAACTCCCTCTTGGAATTAGCTTTCCCCAAGCCTCCCCCTGGGAATTCCTTCTCGGTGCTCGCCTCTGAAAAGAGTTGTAGTCCCTTAAGAGTTCTTTGTGAACGAGAATGATCATGTTCCTCCACCCCCTCCCTGGCCCATCTGATTCCAGAGGAGATAGCATTTCTCATTCTCCTCGGGCCCCTTTGGGAAGTCAGATACTGAATGCTCGTCTTCCCCCATCAGATGTTTGTCTTGATTTTGTAGCGTTTCCTTCTCCAGTTTCAAAGCAGGTAAAGTGAAGCCTTCCTGTGACATTTGGAAACCCTCCTGCTCAGCCCTTTTTTCTGTACCTCAGTTGGCAAAGTGAGTGAGATCTCCTGATAGCCCCCAATTTCTAAGCACCGCAGTTTTAGACAACCACGCAAAAATCCAGGCCTCTGTTCTGTTTGTTTACACCCGCTGTTCACTGCCGCTCCCCCACCAGTATTTCCCAGCCTGGAAGAATTCATCTGCATCCTGCACTTTCCCTTAAGACAATATAAAGCATAACAAAGCCCACACAAAGAGCAGCAATGCCTGGGGGGAGGGGGGGATCTTTTTTCTTCATCGAATCAGTATTGCATTTTTCCTGTTAAACTGTTTTTGGCAGCTGACCACACCGAAGTCTCTCAAGTTATCTGTTAATTGGAACGAGCCGAAGGTCTGTCTCAGGGAACACGCATCTGATTCCTGCCTTTTCTTTCCTGTGCAGCCCTGACACCACGATGACGATGCAGCTGGCATGGAAGTCTTCTCACTCACCCTGGAGCGGGGAATAAAAGCAGAGTGTGTGTGCCAGGCCCCCAGGTACCGTGGGATAAAAGGAGACAGCCACAGAGTCAGAAAGGAGTGGATACTGTGTTCCATTGGGGGTATTTCCCAAGGTGTTTTCCGTGTGTATGTGTGTGTAGGAAAATACTCGAACTCTGGACAATTGCCCTCTTTGTGTGCTCTGGAATGTTCTCGAGGGCTTGGGAGGAGGCCAGGGATGATGCTGAATCCATTTCAACAGATATGTTTTTAAGATGTTTTCCTAAGGGTGTTGGGGGAATTTAGAAGATGGAGGAGGGGGGTTCAGCCTTTGATCATAACATTGTATCAACAAGTGCTCAGACACTGATTTAATAAAATAGTTGGAAACAAAAGTCTTTTCCTGCCTCCAGCTGGGCAAGTCCTAACAAAATGGTGATCAGGAAAAGTCAGTCTTCAGAGGGCTTTGCCTTTTTTTTTTTTTTTTTTTTTTGGCCCAGGCAGCTCTGGCCAAGGGTACCCAGCACGTGCCAAACCCTTTTGTGGGGAGGGTGGGGAGCTGGGTACTGAGGAAACACTATACAATAAGACAGACATGTTAAGGAGATCTGAACACATACAGGAGGCTAAAGAAGATGGGACAATTCTAGGCTCTTCTGGAGTGGGTCCTCCGTCATATACATTAAAATATGCACATATGTATTAGGCCTTTTAGAGATTCTTGTCCAACCAGCTTCTTTTTGTTTTTTCAACCGTACAGCACTGTTACAATACCATTGACTGTATTCCCCACGCTGTGCCTTTCATCCCCGTGACTGATTCATTCCGTAACCGGAAGCCTGTACCTCCCACTCCCCTCCACCCATTTTGCCCGACTCCCCCTCCCCCTCCCTTCTGGCAACCACCAGTTTGTTCTCTGTGTTTATGGGTCTGTTTCTCATCCAGCTAGCATCTACGTCCCAACGGCTGGAGATTTTGAAACCACAACCAGATACTTCAGATTTTCTACCTTTAAGCCAGTGGTTCGCAAAGTGTGGCCCAACCGCCGCTGCATCAGCAGCACTAGGAACTTAGGAGAAATGCAGATTGTCAGGGCTCAGCCCAGAGTTACTAAGTGAGAAACTCTGGGAGGAGACCCACCACCCTGTGCTTTCACCCGCCCTCCAGAGAGTTCCGATGCACACTGGAGTTTTGAGAATCAGTGCTTTAGAAGGATTTGTGCTCACTGCTTTGGGGATCATTGTCCTTTTCTGTACTGCAGGCTGAAACCAACATGGTTAAATAAAAATCAGGTAGAACACTCCAGCCGAGAGCACAGTGCCATTGCTGCGCATGTTTTCATTTGCGAGGATTGCCCTGATCTACTCTAGCACCAGACTGTGAAAGTGGGTGGCACAGGAAAAATATGAACTGTGGGCATGGTGACCTAAGATTTTTAATAACTCTAATTTTGGTTTTGCTTTTGTTCCACGAACAACTCACCTTTACTTTGGCATCGGGGAATTTCTTTCTCAGTAAGAAAATAATTTGAGTTACAAAGGGGCTTCCTATTAGGTTTCCGGTACAGAAAAAGGGACACAGGGAATGGATTGTCTTATAAGATGTGATGCTGTATTGAGTTGAATGTCAAGTTAATGATCTATTTTCTTTGAAGTTAAGGTTATGGAAGATCTTGAATCAAAACAATTCAATGAGGCAGAGAGACAGCAAATTCCTTTTAGCGATTTACTTGGTAACTTTGAGTAATTCCCCTGCTGTCAGCCTTATCTCCTTACCCTACTTCCTTTAATGACAGACCTGTCCCGACTGTGTTTGGGACTGACGGTCAGAGATCTCACATCGCTTGAACATGACATTTAGGGTGTGAAGAATTCCTGTGGATGTTGGGCAGGTAAAAAGCTTGAATATGGTGAAAAGAGGGTCTTGGACGACCTTCTGCCCAAGGAGAGAGAATTTCCCATTGTGGCCAGTGGGCGAACACTGGAGCTATGTCAACTGTATGCCTAATTGGATCCATTAATCTCTGCTGATAAGTTAGCCACTGGACAGCCCTGTCCAGGTGACTGTAGTGAGTGAACCCATAAACATCTGTTGAGGACCAACTAGGTGTGGAAGATGCTGAAGGTTTAGGGTTCAGGGAGAAAAGAGATACATTCTTTGCTTCCAAGGGAATGTAAACTCTGAACACACACACCTTTTGAAGAAAGTCCCAATGGAATGACCGAGTGTGGGCATTGCCAGCATTGTTAAGACGTAAATCAGAGCAGATCACTCCCCTGTGCAAAACTCTTCTAAACTTCCTATGTCACTCAGCATGAACATCCTGTCTTGTCCTTACTAGGCCCTCCATGGCTCCATCCTCTGAGACCCTTCTGATGGAATTCTCCTACTGGCCCCTCACTCACTCTCTGGTTGGGAACCCTGCCTGGCACGATCCCAACACTCTGCTTTTGGACTTCCTGTTCCTTGTTCTAGAACACTCTCCCCTCGTGGTGGTCTTCCCTATATCCCACCTCCCCTCCCCATTAGTCTCCTTTTTTCCTTTTTTATAATCCTTAGCATTGGTCACCATTTAACACACTCTGTACTTTTTTGTAGATCTCATTGTCTCCCAGGAGAATGCAAAGTTTGCTAAGCAGGGTTCGTTGCCTGTTTTATTCAGTCAATGAAAGAATGCATGAGCGCATTTGGATAGGCCAATGGACAAAGGACAGTTTTAAGGATACTTCCTATCACCTGCTTCTTCAGTAGACCAGAGCAGCCTAGGACAGGAGTTGGTCCCAATATTTAAACTTGTCCTCTGCATGCATGACCTTGCCCAAAAGCCATTATATTTTGCTTCTTAAAAGCTCATGAATGAAATTCATAGACAAGCAAATAAATTAACCCCAAATGAAGACCCAATTTACATGTTACACTTTATTTATTTATTTATTTAAAGTTTATTTATTTATTTTGAGAGAGAGAGAGATTGAGAGAATGAGTGTAGAAGAGGGAGAGAGAGAAAAGAAGAGAGAGAGAATCACAAGTAGGCTCTGTGCTGTCAGCAAGGAGCCCGACGCAGGGCTTGATCCTATGAACTGTGAGATCGTGACCTGAGCCAAAATCAAGTGTTCGGACACTTGACCAACTGAGCCACCCAAGTGCCAGGCATGTTATACTTTAAATTGTATTTTAGGGTCAAGGTAATTTTAGGGAGTGCTCCCCAGCCCTAAAACATGCACATTTCTTTTTGCTGTATTAAATATCATTATCCTAGAAGCTCATCCCTTCATTCTTTTCATTGGTTAACACAATTATTTATTTCTTGAGTACATACTACATGCCAGATATCCTTTTGGCTGCTGCTGTGCTCAGAAATGAACAGAGAAGACAAAAACCCCTGCCCTCACGCAGCCTGCATTCGAGTTGGGAGGGAAAGATGATTGTCAATACAAGCATGTACTATGCTGAGAGGTCAGAGGATTCTGGAGAAAAACAAAACTGGTCATGGGACATGAAGAAAGGCTGCTGTTTTCAATAGAGTGGTCAGGGAAGACCTAATAATTAGGTCATTTGGGGCAGAGCCTTGGAAGAGTTGAGTGAATGAGCTAAGAGCTAGGAGCTTTCTGTGCAGAGGGAGTAGAACTCACGAAGGCTCCGAGGTGGGGTCGTGCCTGGCATGTTTGAAGAATAGCAAGGAGGCCAGTGTACTGAAGTGTAGCTTCAGTGGAGTAAGCAGAGGAAGAGTAGTTTGGGAGGAGATCGAGGGACAGGTCATGTAGGATCTTGAAAGCTATTTGGGGGACTTTGGCTTTTCCTCTGAGTGAGGTGAGAAGCCACTGGTGTTAGAGGACTTTGAACAGAGGGTTAATATGAACTGCCTTATGTTTCTAAAATGTCATGCTGCCTGCTTGCAGAATGCACTGGGTTGGGGTATGAGGGGGCACAGGGAGACCTCCTAGGAGGCTATTTGAGTATTTCAGGGGAGAGACAATGGTGGCTGGGATCAGGGTGGTAGCCGTGGAAATGCGGAGAAGTGGCTGAAGCCCTATATATTTGAAAGACTGAAGCAGCAGGATTTTGCAGATTTAATTAAATGTGGGGTGTGAGCGAATGAGGTGAATCAAGGACAACACCAAGGTCTTGACCTCAACCTCTGGAAGAGTAACGTGTGGCTGACTGGGAAGAAGACTGGGGAGGAAGTGGTTTGGAGTGGGTGTTGGAATCCAGAATGCAGTTTGGACTGTGGCCATTTTATGATCCTTACTGGGCGCCCAGTGGAGGGTCATGGTAGGCAGGTAGATAGGAAACACCAGTGTAACCAGGGGAGCTGGTGCATTTCAAAGAGACATTGCTCTATGACTTAAGAGGAAAACTGGGCCATAACTCCTATTTTAGGCTGACTGTCATGAACATACTTCTCTAGTGCTGGGAAGCCCTTGGTAGTGTGGTGCTTCAATGTTTTAAAAAGCCATGTTCTTGTCACCTTCTTTATTATGTTCAGAGGAGTGAAGGCCACTGACACTACATGACATTTCTTTAAGTTTATTTTATTTATTTTGAGAGAGAGAGAGAGAGTACAAGAGAGATATGCAGGGGAGGGGATATGCAGAGAGAGAGAGAGAGAGAGAGAGAGAGAAAGAACCCTAAGCAGGCTCCAGACTGTCAGTGCAGAACCTGACATGGGGCTCGGTCAGTCTCTCAAACTGTGAGATTGTGACCTGAGCCAAAATCATGAGTTGGACACTTAACCAACTGAGCCCCCTTGGGTGCCCCAACATGTTGTTTCTGATTCGGGTATCAGACCTATATGAAATTTAAGTTAACTTTTTAACACCCAGAGACAGTAGCTCATCCATTTCTGGCTTTTCCTATCTCCCAGTTGGTTATTTGTGCATCATTAGTAAGAGTAATGAGATGATCATCACAATACAAGACTTTTTAAAGCACTTATTAATGTGTGGTTCTAGGTCTAGAGGTAAAGAGGGGCTTCTGACTCCTGTGGGTGAGGCGTTCCCAGGATGGGAAACACCCAGAATGCAAGTTGACCGCCGGTCATCATCTTGGGTGGGAAGGGGGCATGCAGCCACCGACAATTGTCATGGCTGTCAAGCAGTAGGTTAGAAAATGTGCAAAGCACTCAACAGGGCTCTAGGCATCAAGACTTCTATTTAAGAAAACCAACTAGCACTATGGGAGACAGAATAATGGCTTCCCAAAGATGTCCACATCCTAATCCCCAGAACTGGTGAATATGTTACCTTACATGGGAAAAGAGACTGCAGGTATGATTAAGTTAAGGGTTTAATGAGATGGGAGATTATCCTAGATTATCCACGGGGGGCCCAATGTAATCACATGGGACCATAAAAGAGGGGGGCAAAAGGACCAGAGTCACAGAAGGAGGTGTGCGAATGGAAGTAGAGGTTGGAGTTATGGTGCCACGAGCCAAGGAATGCAAGTGGAGTCTAGAAACAATAAGAAAATGATACAATACTGACTATTTATGACACCTGTCCTAAGCCTTTATCTTCATTATTTCAGTTAACCTTACAAATACCACTCTGAGTAGTTCTTGTTATAATTGTCCATTTTAAAAATGTTAAAACTGAGGTTCAGAGTAATTTTGGCTAATGAGCGTAGTATAGTCACATACTAAATAAATGACAAAGCCAGGTTTTGATCCAGGTGTTTCTTTTCTTTTTTAAGTTTATTTATTTATTTTGAGAGAGAAGGGAGGGAACCTGTGGGGTGGGGTGGGGGGCACAGAGAGACTGAGAGAGAGAATCCCAAGCAGGCTTCATGCTGCCATCAAAGAGCCCAGCGTGGGGCTTGAACTCACGAACCATGAGATCATGACCTGAGCCGAAGTCAAGAGTCAGATGCTTAACCATCTGAGCCACCCATGTGCCCCAATCCAAAGTCTTTCTTATTCCTAAATTGGAGTTCCAAAATAATATGTTACACCTTATATATATTATATATATGTTTAATATTTAATATACATAATACATTAAAATATATTCTAATTATAAAACATATTATATATTATGTAACATTATAATATATAAGAATTTATATGTATAATATATTATATGTGAAATATAAAACATATATAGAATACTTGTAAGAATATATATATATTTAGCATATATATTATATATATGAAAAGTTGGCTTTGAAAATCAGAATCAGGAAACAGAACAGTTTTTTTAAAGATGGAAGGCAAAATTTACTAAAATGAAGTCCTATTAAGGTCAGGCAACCTCCTTTTATCTGGCAGTCCCACACCTAGCACATGGTAGACACTTTTTTTTCTTTAATGTTTATTTATTTTTGAGAGAGAGAGAGAGAGACAGAGCCTGAGCGGCAAAGGGGCAGAAAGAGAGAGACACACACAGGACCCAAAACAGGCTCCAGGCTCTGAGCTGTCAGCACAGAGCCCAATGTGGGGCTCGAACCCAGGAACTATGAAGTCATGACCTGAGCCGAAGTCAGACACTTAATCGACTGAGCCACCCAGGCACGCCACACATGGTAGACACTTAAGAAGTATCTTAAGACTGTCCAGCCAGCATGCTAGTGGGACCGCACAGAATATATGCTATTTCTTTTATGTACGCCGTGGCTTCTAAATTTACCTAGCTGCATATTTGCAGTCGGGCTTGGACGTGAAGCCTCTGCGAGGTGGCCAACCCTTCCCATGGGTGCGTGTCTCTTGGCAGAGCTGTTTTCGCACGGAGTCCCTTCCTGCACCACCACGCGTGTGGTGGAGAGACCTGCAAGCCCAAATAATTTAAAGACCTCAGAATAATCGGAAATCATTCTCCAGAGCTTTTGCATGCACACGAATCTCTTTATCTCCTCATCAGACTTATCTTAAAATGGTTTTGCATTTCCTGAATATATATCAGCCCATGTTTGGGGAGGTCAGTGGGTACAGGGTGGATGTGAGAGGAAAAGAAGCCTCGGGCATAAATGTTGCTACTGATGGTCCACCAGCTAGATAATACCCCTGGGGATAATTAAGAGTGGGCGGATTGTTTTCGGGTTGCCTTGCCTTGTGTTTATTTGTGCAGATATTAAACCTCTAGCCTCTCTGGAGCCCAGGTCTCATGGTACACAAGGTCCCTTTGTACCTTCCGCACTAGAGCTCTGCCCCCTTCTTGGCCTCGCTTGACATTTCCCAGCACCCCTGCCCATTCTTGCCTGTGGTTACCAGTTTCTCTTTGGTGGGACTTCTCTGGTGTCAGAAGATGTCCCGAGGCTGAGGCTGGCATTCTGGTCCAGTCGGGGCAGGAGTCACTTTCCATCGCCTGCATCAGCCACACGTCCACTTGAATAAGTTTGGGGCTCTATCCCGAAAAGAAAACTTAATTAAGTCATCAAACAACTAAGTTTTAGTAGAGGGTCTGAGGACATCACCAAAAGATTTTGCACATGGTTGGGGTTCCAAAATGGTATGTGTTGCGAGGGTGAGAGAGATCCCAAGGTCTGTCTTAGGATGGGATCCTCAGAAAGCCGACTCCGCGAGGATGTTGCGAGGTCGAAACCCCAGGAAGCACCGTGGCGGGGGGCTGGGCATGGTGGAAGATGGGACAGGGAAGGGAAGATAGACAGTAACAGGTGCACCTCCCAGCACTTATCACGTGGGTGCCTGGACCTCTGAGAGATAGCAGTGGGGTGGGGGGGATATGCCTCCATTTGATCCCACTCGAGGGGCAAGGCAGCTGGGCTGTTTGCCCCCCATCTCCAGCCTGCAATTGGTTGAGAGTTGCCTGCCAGGGCTCAGGGGAAACATGTTCTCTGAGCCAGAAAAAGGCCCCAGGCAGCGTCACAGATGTTTGCAGCAAGAAGTTCTTGGCAGGGATGGGAATCAGAGATGTGCTGAGAAGCCATGGGCGGGACTGACAGCAGCTGATGCGACACCAGAGTCCTAAGGGCCGTTTCCGACACAAAATGTCCTCCTTCACAGTGCCTTTTAAGCTTGGTCTTGATGGTCCTTAAATGACTCTCGTCCCCGATAAAGGGCTTTGCAGGCAGTGTCTTTTTTTTTTTTTAATGGTTTCTTTATTTCTGAGAGAGAGAGACAGTGTGAGCAGGGGAGGGTCAGAGACAGAGGGAGACACAGAATCAGAAGCAGGCTCCAGGCTCTGAGCTAGCTGTCAGCACAGAGCCCGACGCGGGGCTTGAACCCACAAACTGTGAGATCATGACCTGAGCCAAAGCCGGACGCTTAGCTGACTGAGCCACCCAGGCGCCCCTGCAGGCAGTGTCTTAGTCCATTCTGGCGACTGTCACAAAAAAGCCGCAGTCTAGGTGGCTTATAAACAACCAACATTTACTTCTCACAGTGCTGGAAGATTGAAGTCCAAGAGCAAGTCCCTGGCGGATTTGGCATCTGGTGAGAGCCCACCTCCTCCTAGATGGCACCTTCTTGCTGTGTCCTCATGTGGTGGTAGGGGCAAGGGAGCCCTGTGCCGCTTCTGTTTTATAAGGGCGCTACTCCAGTTCATGGGGACTGCAGCCTCATGAGTTGATCACCTTCCCAAGACCCCCAGCACCTCATACTATCCCCTTGGGTATTAGGTGTTCAATATATGAATTTTAGGGGGCACACAAATATCCAATCCTATTGCAAGCAGCAGGCACACAGTAAATACGAGGGGATGGATGAAATGAGCAAACATAGATTGGACTCTCATGCCTGGTGTGCCTATCACTCCTTACTAAGAACTCTTTCTTGTGCACATCCTCCAGGTGTTTTGTTTTTTTTTTTAAGTTTATTTGTTTCTTTTGAGAAAGTGTAAGTTGTGGAGGGGCAGAGACAGAGAGAGGGAGAGAGAGAGAATCCCAAGCAGGCTCCTCCCACTGTCAGCGCAGAGCCGGACGAGGGGCTCCAACCAACGAACCACAAGATCATGACCTGAGACAAAGTCGGACGCTGACCTGGGCACCCCCCTCCACATGCACTTTAAACTTGCTCTAAAATGTGGGCTTTCGGCAAACAGAGACTTCCTATCGCTGCCTCAGCTTAGCCCATAGTTTGCAGGTAATATATTTTGGTAACATTTAGAAAAATTTACTGCACAGCTTGTTCTACACACAAAAGCTAAATGTTAATGCAGTGTTTTACTAACTGTGCTAAAATCAGCTAGCCAGCTGGTGAATTACCCAGAGGCCCTTTACTGTTGAGACTCGCATGGGGTTTTGTAGCCAGCCTGAAAGTCATTTATGGAAAACTGTGGTGGTGATTTTGGGCGGGTGCTCTTCGGCTTTATGGCTGAACTGGGCAGATTAGCCATTTACACCGGTTTTTCCTTAACCCCCTGCCCGGACCCCCCTTTGTTTCAATCCTGCCAGGTGGATGTGCTTGCCACGCAGAGGCCCTGGGGCATGGCGGAGCCCCACCAGGGTGCCAGCTGGGAAGCGTTCCTGTTCAGTGGGATCGTCATTAGCAGAAGGAGCCACAGATGTAAAGGGAGAGAGTGAGACGCCCAGCTCTGCTGCGCAGTCTGTCTGGCTCCTGGTTAGAAGGCAGAACAGTGCCAGGGTCATACTGGTGTGGCCATCAGCACCAGGCAATCAGACTCTCTGTCCAGCGGACTCACACGCTGAACTGGGTCTCTGGGTTTGGGTTTTGGCCTCAAGGCTATTGCCTGCCATGGTTTGCCCTGTGATTCTTATTTTTTTTTAAGTTTATTTATCTATTTTGAGAGAGAGAGAGTGCACCAGCGTGAGTGGGGCGGGGGGGGGGTGCTGCAGAGAGAGAGAGGGACAGAGAGAATCTCAAGCAGGTTCCGTGCTATCAGCACAGAGCCCAACGTGGGGCTCGATCTCATGACCGTGAGATCATGACTTGAGAGGAGATCAAGAGTTGAACGCCTAACCGACTGAGCCACCCAGGCACCTCTGGCCCGTGATTCTTTTCAGCAAGCATTTTATTCTCTCAGAGCTCTGGTTTGGTAGGATATGCGGTGAGTATATTTTACTTTTCAGCATGCATCGGTGCTGTGCATATGCACGAATGCATATTCATTCATGTATTCAGTCATTCAGTATTTCTTGAGTGCCTGCTATTGTAGATGTTGGAAATGTAGCTTGCAACTGAAAGAGTTCTGGCTAATTCTTCCAGCACTACCCCAATCTGTATTGGAGGAATTTGGAGTCTGTTCTTCTAAGCGACTTCATTAATGATGGCTGAATCGGGGGCACACAGTTTGGTCCTGTTGCCAGGTGGTGGTCTTTTCAAAGCGTGCAAACTCACTGTTCCTTCCTTGATGAACTGATGAATCTTTATCTCAGGAAAGGTGAAATCTTATAGTTGATAGCAAGGTGGTTCTTGTTTCTTTTTGTTCTTTATCACACGTTACAATCAGGAGTGTCATTTGCTAGTTGAAACATTATTCTTACAATGACAAAGCTTACTTATAATCCAAATTATTCTGTCTAACATGCTCACTGACCTCATTTGAGGAGTTTGAACCTTCTGGCTCATATTCCGTGCTGGCTCCCAGAGCTCTCCACCAATGGGAGTGAATACAAGTGGGAATGTAAACAGGAAGGAGATTGAAATGTGCATCCCAAGATGCTGAGTGGGTGTAAGCCTAATACAGTGAAAAAGAAGACACAGTGTATAGAACACACTTCTTTGCATTTTGCATTTGGAAGCTACCTAATTTCATACTCACTTGTCTTAATAGTAGGCTGGCGATTTTATTCTGCCTCTGCCTGCCTAGAGGGGAACAATTTAAACAATGCATTTCTTTCTAGTATTCATGTCATCTTAATGAAAATCTTTCCACGGAAGCTCAGCAGTGGGAAACTGCTACAGTTTGCCCATTATTTGTTCCCCTTCTCCCACATTTCTCTGTCTTTGATTTGGATAGTTTGGCTTATCTAAGCAACGAGGCTGGAAGTAAAATCAGCCTTTGTGGATGGTGGTGAAGGAAGGCTGAGGCAGTGGAGGGGCTTAGGGTCGAAGGGGAAATGCTCCCCTATCTCTGGGGGAGGGGCCAGTTAGGACTGTACTGTGGTGAGGGGGGATATCTGAATTGGTGTTATTGGAGGAGTGGGCATGTGTCATCACAGGCTATTATTATTATTATTATTATTATTATTGAATCTCACAGAGGTACTGGGAGAAGGCCACAGACATATCTAAAACAACCCATGCCCGAGGAGAAGCTGAGAGAAGCTGCTATAATATCTGTCAGAAAAGTCTGTGTGTGTGTGTGTGTGTGTGTGTGTGTGTGTGTGTGTGTGTGAAATGTGGGGTGAGGGGAGAGTCAGAGTTTGTAAAAATTTTATTAATTTTCATTTTTAATGTTTTTAAATTGAGAGAAAGAGAGAGAGAGACAGAAAGAAAGGCAGAGAGAGTGGGAGAGAGGGGCAGAGGGAGAGAGAGAGAAAGAGAGAGAGAGAGAGAGAGAGAGAGAGAGAATCCCAAGCAGGCCCCACACTCAGCATGGCGCCCGATGTAGGGCTCGATCCCACGACCTTGGCATCATGACCTGAGCCAAACTCAAGAGTCCGATGCTCAACCGACTGAGCCACCCAGGCGCCCTTAGAGGGATTTTATTCTAATATTGGTAAAGCGGTTAGATAATCTGTAATTGATAAATATCATACCGGAATGTAGCTGAGGATAAGAATAAATGAAATAAAATACCTTGGTACAAGTTAAATACCTTTAGTTGTTGTTGTTTCGTGCAATGCCATCTATTACTGCTGGTCCAAGTACAGTCTTTCTTTGTCATATTAACCATCCAGCCTCCCAGCATTTCTCAGGAGAATCACTAGCCATCTTTAAATACATTAATTAATCCCTGCTCCTTCTCATAGTGAAGCTTCTTCTTGGAGTTGTCCAACTTAGAAACCTCCCTCCCAATTACAAATCAATGCTTGTAGATCACAGAACCCAATTAAGGACTCAGAGTTGAAATCCGTCTTTTTCATGCATCTGTCTTCTCATCGAAAGCCCTTGGGTACTTTGTCGTACCTTGCTTTTGCCTTCCTTAGAGACTAATTCGTGGAGAAGGCGCTCTAATGGGTAACTCAGTATGTATTTCCCATACACCACTCAGGATGTATTTATCAGGCGATCCAAAGCAGATCTTCCAAATCCGATGAAACTCTGCGACAATCAGACAGAAACACGATTTTATTTATTTAGATGAGAAGCGTTTGATTTCTCCCCTCTGCTTTGTGTGTTCAGAGCTTTCTAATAGCTACTTGGAGCTGAAACTGTAGGAGTGATTGGTGCCTCTGGAGCCTGCTCAACATTTCTCAGCATTGAGAGCAACACTAAGATCCTTTCAATACAGCCCTAAAAACCATTGTCGGGGTATATCCAGAGGCCGAGAGCTACCTGATAGTTTCTTTGAGTTCTTAGCTACAAAAATTTGGGCTGTCTTCGATTTGCGTGTCCTGTAGCGAGAGCCCATCCTTCACATCGTGGCTGTGGGATGCAGAAGTGAGGAGGGTTAGATGTTACTTCATTATGAAACAGCTTTGAGTGAAAAGGTGGTTATGGTATGTGGGCAATGAGATTTCAGAGAGGAGTGGCCATGAGGTGTCGAAGTGGACAATCACACCTGCTCCTCTTTCATTTCGAAAGCGTGATAGGAAAATCCATTGAGCTATTAAAGAGTGCTTTCTCCTGTCTATATTTTTGCTTCTTAGATTCCAAGAAGGCTTGCTAGCCAGATCATTTCCCCTGTCTTGGGGAGATTTATGTCATAGGGCTAAGTACCCCACTGTGCTTCACTTCCCTTCCTGGCTTTTGTTTTCAAAAGCCACAGCACGGAGTGTTAGGGATTGGAGAGAGAGTTGAATTTTCTTCCACCACAGATTATGAAACATTTCAAGCATATGGCCAAATTGAAAGAATTTTACAGTGACTACCCATTACCCACCATCTAGATGTTACCATAAACATTCTACTATATTTGCTTTATCACAGTCATCCATCCTTCTATCTGCTTGACAGCTGGGTGTTTTTGAAGCAGCTGCTATAAGAGCTGTAAGAAAGAAAAGAGGGAGGCCTCTTGAAGACAGAGAAGAGAAGAAAGGGGCGATGGTTTTGGGTAATGGAATCCTGGCTTTTTCAGTGCCCGAGGGGCAGAAAAACCTGAGAGGGACATGGCTAGGGCGTACGCAAGGGAAGGAGGTCCGAGGCACTGAGGTGCTCAAGAGGAGCATAGACATGGTGGATCTGCATTCCAACAGCTATGGAGTCACCAATATTGGTGGCAGTGAGATTGGATTGAAGATAAGCGGGCCTTCCTGACCTTGGAGTTCAGAACCAAATCCCTGGGTGCATCTTGAACAACGTTCAGAAGTCATATGGAGAAAGAACTCCCTAATGGCCGAGATCATTTTTCTTCAGTCCAGTGGGAACGGGAGCTCAGTGTCAAATGTGTTTTTTTTGTTTGTTTGTTTGTTTTCTGAGAGAGAGAGAGAGAGACAGCATGAGCAGGGGAGGGTCAGAGAGAGAGGGAGATACAGAATCTGAAACAGGCTCCAGGCTCTGAGCTGGCTATCAGCACAGAGCCCGATGCAGGGCTCAAACCCATGAAACATGAGATCATGACCTGAGCCGAAGTTGGACGCTTAACTGACTGAGCCACCCAGGTGCCCCAATGCGGTTTTATTTCTGAAGAATAATGTGCTTTTATTTGCACACCTGGGTTTGTACAGTCAGACTTGCTCCTGTTATAAATCCACCTGTACGTGGGAGCTTTATCTGGCGCCATTTTTGAACAAGTATATGGTACCGGGGGAAAGAAGATTCTTGAAAAGGCTTTCTCCTTCCTTCCGGTAAGCAGTGCTTGGAACTTCTTAAGCATGGAAGGAAGGGTCTTTGAGAGTGTTGCCTGTTTTTGCTCACTTAATTCAGAGCTACAGTCACTTAAATTCTGTTTCCAGTTTAATGTTCCCTTTTAACCAGGGCAATTATTTATTTTTTTTTCATTATCCACCTGCAGCCTTCCACTTTAAGGGGTTGGGAGGTAGAATTCAAATGGAGCCGTGGGAGGGGTGCATCAAAGCAAGAAACAATAATGAGCAGCGATTAGTTTCCAGATTTTCACTGGATAAAAGATGTTAAATTAAATGTTTCTTCACAAAGAGTGGGGAAATTATATCAATTTTAATTCTTTGGGTCCGCGCTCCTGTTTAGGAAGCATTTCTATTCAAAGGAACCGTCCCTTTAGAATAAAGCATTTTAGGCTCCATTTTGTCCTAAGCCCCAAATACACATCTGACTGCAAGATGTGATATGGAGGCTGTATGGATTAATGGATCTTTTCACATCCAGGGACGTTATTTGAATCATATTGTTACAAAGCCAGAGGAGATAAAGTCTTTGGTGGCTCCACTAAGCATCTCTGGTCTATGTTCTATAATAAATCACACATTGGGGGGCCTGACGCTTTAGCTTAAGGCCCTGGATTTCAATCTGTGCTTGCTTCCCATTTCTTTTCTCAGCCCATGTTTTTCCGTAAAGGGGTAGTGTCAGCTTAAGAAGCAGCGTCACTGTTGGCCTGTGAAGGGCTGCTCTGTTGTGTTTGAGCAGATTTTTTGAACTGGACTTTAGAAGATAAGGAAGGATTGGGCAAGAAGCTGCAGAGACCTCAGGATGAAATTCAACCACACCGATGACAGAAGCAGTGAGGCGGGAAGAGGCTGACTGTTACCCTAGATGGGATCCTGTGCCAGCTGGGGGTGTGAGGGAAGACTCTGATCTTTGGGTTTTAGGATGTAGCCACGAGCAAGAACTATACGCTGCCTGACAAATACAAAAAACTGGTTAAAGAGAGATTAGCCAGGCTTTGGTGTTATAAAGTAGAAAGGATCACCAAAGAACTTAGTCTAGAAAGACCCCTCCCCTTTTAAATTGCCCTCTAGTTTGGCCTATGCCTTTTTGTTTATCATGAGATGACAAGGTGTCCACCTTAGTGCCTGGCACATCACAATCCCTCCGTAAATGTTTGACTGAATGAATGAAAGAACGAGTGAATGAACCAGCACTCAAACAAAGCCAAGACACCTAAGACCTTTCTTGACACCCAAGACCCCTCTCTAGTTATAGACCTCATATTTTCATCCCTTTTTTTGTTTGGCTAGACTGCAAAGAATATATAGAGAATTATGCTTTGTTCAGACCAGTTTTCTCTGGATTCGTTAGGCAAAAGTCAGGCTACCCTACCATGTATGTGTTGGTCTCTACTTGGCTAGTCAACTGGAATATGCAAGGAGCCTCTTACAGCACTTCAAGCCCAGGAAATGTTACTGACTCCTTTGGAACCCTGGGTAGATGGCAGAAGGATTTTAAACAACCAGAGACCCCTTGTCATGTAAATGCTGGTTTAGTGCCACTCAAATGGTCAAAGAGTAGCGTGGCTAATTAGATGAGGCTCAGCGTAGAAAATGGTAGACAAGTGAAGGTAGAAGGTGGGAGTGGAGTGGAATAGAAGACTGGAGTATCTTAAAATATGTTTACTTGACATAAATGGTTATTGAGTAAAGAAATAAATGTCTTAGTTGTGTCGGGTATACATTCCTAGAGAGGGGCCAAGAAAGAGTCTGTTTCATTTGGTCACGTGATCCACCATGGTTACTGAACAGCTATCATGGTAGATACCCACCATTGTGCAATGTGCTTGTGCACAGAGAGAAGTATATGAGGTATAGTTGCCTTCAAGGAGACAAAAGAGGGTTTTGTCTTCCCAATGAGAACCTTGAAGTGTCATCCCGTTGTCTGCAGTAGAGGAATATAACATGGAGGAAGGTGGCCATGAGCTGTTTCAAAGGACCACTATGTTAGTAACTTTTGGGAACAGCTTAATGGGCATCCCTCAACCTTTTTCTCTATGCTTGAAACTAAGCAAATGCCTTGTATACCATAACAAATGCCCTTGACACTTACCAATTCTGTATATGCTGCCTGGACTTCTATCAGCAAGTGTGGACCTGTATTTGAGGATTTTCTCCAACTAGGGGAGCGTCTTCCATCTGCATGTGAGACAGGCTGGCAGTGCTAGAGACTCTGCATGCCCCAGGAGCAGCCCTCAACTGATGACTGATGAGCAATGGCATTGAATCTCCCCAACTTCCTCACCCCCACTGGTTAGAATAACTCTAAGGTGGGTTCTTCAGTGTCCCCAGGGGGCCCCAGAGGAATTAAGCTCTAGCTGCTCACAGTGTTAGCCTGCTTGGTAACATATGTTGCTGTTGGCTTTCTTCCCTTCCCTGTCTTACACCTTCACTCTCCGGTTGGGGAATCACCTCCCCCCAAAACTATTTGTTCTTGTATCCATATCTCAAGGCGTTGCACACTAGAATACATATTGTATATTCTATATAACATATGTATAAAATAGGTGTTGGAGATCTCATGTCAGTACATACAGATTTCTCTCATTATTTTCAGCATTTCACAGTAGAGCATATAGATTCATCTTATTTTATTGACCATTTCTCTACTGATGGAAATTTCTTTTTCTTTTCCCTGGCTTCGCCCCCTCACCGCACTAACAATGAAGCAATGAACTCCTGTTAGACTCAGGTTGTATCATGTTTATTACACTACTGGTCCCCCCTCCCCCGAAATGCCTAAGAAATCCTTCTGACAGGTTATGGTAACAAACTTTAGCACAATATGTACTTGAAGATCCAGAATGGTTATGGGGGTTATGGGGTTAATACGATCGTTTTCAGAAGGTGACAGTGGTGTCTGCATACTTACTCCTCTGGGTTTCAGGATAAGAATCCTTCATTTATTAGGTGCCTGTGGGTCTCAAATTCAGGTCCTAAAAGGAAGTGAAAGGTCAACCATAATTACTTTGGGAATCTGAGAAGACAAAGGGAGTGGGGTAGAGATTAGGAAAACTACAACCAAGGTGAATATCTCATGTTTTGACAGAGCCAGTGGGTGTGAGATTATGTGGGCTTTCCTGTCCTATCTCTGTCTTTGAAAGATTGTCTGTCTTTGAAAATTTTTGAATTTAAGGGCACCCGATTTGGAGCCAGGTTTTAGTCTTGCTCCTGGCTATGATCATGTGATATGGAGCTGACTTCCCATTTTACATATGTGGAAACTGAGACCCGAGGTTTTAGTGCAGTTGTCCAAGGTCACACAGCAAGATGACAGGTTATATGGAGTTGGGGCCATTTCTAATCAGCAACATTCCTGGATTGGCTTGAAGGGTATGTTGGTTACTACAGGAAGATGATTCCAGATGTAGGTCCTGATGAACGGAATGGAGTTATATTCCCTGGAGATGTAAAGAGGAAGGAGACACCACAGTGAAATGTGCTGGGCATTTTAGATGCCACAGCCCTTCCTAGAAACATGAAGTTAGACCAGATCAATGAATCAACAGGCTTTTCTTGAACATCTGCCACAGGTGGAGGACCCAGAGGCGGTCCTAACCCTAACCCTAACCCTAACCCTAACCCTAACCCTAACCCTGACCCTAACCCTAACCCATGGTCTTTGCCTTCTGAAGCTTACTTGGTAGCACAAGAAGTTGCCACCGGAGTGACAATTAGGGCCGACTTATTCATTAGGCACAACTGGCACAGCGCCTTGGCCCATGAAAATGTTTTAATTTCTTTTAAAATCAGAAGAAAAAATAAACTTTTAGGCTGAAGAATGTATCCAAATATCTAATATTCCTATATTCTTCTAAAAATCAATGAGGTCATAAAATAGAATTATTGCTGTTTTTCTATGCAGAAAGGGGCTTCAAAATTTTATATAGATATTATATAAATATCTATATAAAATATATAAAACACATTGGTCTGTTGGGGCTGCCAGAACAGAGAACCACACACTAGGTGGCTTAAACAACAGAAATATCTTGTCTCACAGGTCCAGAAGCCAGACATCTGAGATCAAAACGCCAGCAAGGGTGGTTCCTTCAGAGGGTTGGGACCGAAACATCCATTCCTGGCCTCTCTCCTTGGCTTGCAAGATGGCTATCTTCTTCCTGCATCTCCACATTACTTTCCCTCTGTGCCAATCTCTTTTTCTTCACGTGGCTTTCCTTTCATAAAAACACCAGCCATATTGGGTTACGACCGACCTGAATGACATCATTGGGACTAATTACATCCACAACTACCCTGTTTCCAAATAACGTCCAATTCTGAGATACCAAAGATTAGAGCTTCCACTTATGAATTTATGAGGGGGATACAATTCAGTCCATAACAGGTTGTGACAGTAACTGCTTGGGGTGGGGGTGGGGTTCAGCGTGAGAGGGACAGTAGAGAGCCTAGAAACTGGAAGGACAGAAGACAAGGATTGGGGTGCTCTTGAAGGACGGGACAAAGAGAGGAGGAGGGAGAAGATGGCAGGTACGCAGAAAGAGGCAAGGTGGAAGCTGCATGCTCAAAGGTCACAGGTGGCCATTGTAGATCATGAACTTGGGGAACACAGAGGAAGCCCAGTTCATCCAGTATTAGGGGAGTAGCAAAGAGAAGTTTGGAAAGGGAACTGTGGCTTTTGTTCTGGAAAGCCTGGAACACAGGCTAAGTGGGAACACTGTTCGATGCTATGATTTCTGAGTCTCAACCATGAGATCATGACCTGAGCCGAAACCAAGAGTTGAACGCTTAACTGGGTGAGCCACCCAGGCGCCCCTATCCTCTATTTCCACCTACTCATCACATTTCCCCCCTCCTGAAGATACCTGAACTTATTGAAAATGATTGAGGCTCCAAAGTATTGAAAAAGAGGGTTGGTCTATTACTGATAGCCTTGAAATATTAATTAGTCTGCATGTGTTATTACTTAATCGGCCTATATTTCCTATACTAAGGGCATGGCAAGAGAGAAAAGAAACCGTGGTCTGTCTCAGCTTTCAAATAAAGCTCAGTCCCTTTGGAAAAACATCTGGGACTAATGTGGATTCTAAAACTGTTACCTCACACATGCCAGTTTCATTTGCTCTTTCATGATGAAAATTTTCCCTTTCCAGTTGCCCAGATCCACATGTATATTATTCAGGATCTGATGTAGCACGGGCGCCATTTGTGGCCACATCCTCTGAAAACCACTTTAAGTGGGTTTCCAGAGTCTTTAAAAATAGGCCAGGTTCTGGCAAAGCTTACAACGCAGCAACTTAGCTTTGTGAAAATAGTTTTAATTTTAGCCCTTCTCTTCCTACTTTTACGCCCTTACAGATCTCAGGATATTAGTGGAGCTAATATTCTGAATTTCTTACTTAAAAAAAAAAAAGAGATTCAAACTGATCATCTGATTTAAATTCTTCAACTACAAAAAGCCTGTCTTCTGTGCTTCCTAAAAGCACTTGGTTCTGTGTTTTCTCGGCAAACCAGTTTGTGGTGCTGATTGAATCTCCCCCACGTGGTGACTGGACCACTCCTTAATGATTTCAATTGTGACTCCTGGGACACCTCTGAGCGGTAGCTTGTTTCCCATCCGGTGGTGACATTAGAGCAAGTTGCTTCTAAATGGCTGGAGAGCACGTTGCCATGGCAACGGAGCGCTGCTGGTCATCTGGAATGGAAGTTCTTCAAGTTCTGCCAGTAGTGATTCTCCGGCTTTGGTGTGTCACATAAAGAATCATCTGGGTGCTTGTTGGAAGTACTCACTCCAGACCCCACCCCAAAGCATTCCGATTCAGGAAGTTTGGGGATGAAACTGTATTCATAACCTTCTCTCCAGGTGATGACCTCATCGTCAGAAAGACTGTGTACAGCACCCAGCTATGGCTGAGGCTGTGTCCCTTACAGAGTGATGATCTTCATCCTTGTTGGGTGAGTGTCCAGGATTGCCCCCTACTTTCAAGTGGTCGAAGCATCTGCATTCTGCCTTTTGTGGTATCTTTTTGTGTGAGTGCCTGCCACTCAGCATATGCTTTGTGTTTACTTTCTGCTTTTTCTGGATGAGATTCCCCAGCTCCACAAGCAAGGTCAGCTGTTAGTAATTCTCTGCTTCAATTGGCAAATGACCTACCAAGGACATGCCGTTGAAATTAGCATATGCGTTCTGAGACATTTACAATTTCCTTCTGCCTAGGACTTCCTGGATAGCTTATTATGGTGTGTGTATGGGGAAGGGAGGTAAAGGGAGGAGTTTATGAAACCCCTTGGAAAAGACTAGCACATCATCGGTATGAGAAGGCAGCTCCTGGGGCCAGATTAGATGGGTTTTCAGAAATTTTGTGGGTTCTGAGCCTCAGATTTTTTTCAAGGGGTGGGGATCAAGCATGTTGCTTTATGGGAATGGAAAGAATGGGTTCTTTGTTGAAAACAGTGATCAGTATCTTTGCAGCCTGTGCCATCCATGGTGTCGTGGGTGCTTCATTTTTATTGGTTACTTTGTAAACTTCTGGAGGGGAAACTATGAGTTAACGACCAAGGGGGTGAAGTAAGCCAGGCGTACAAGAGTTGAAATGTTTTCACATTGACTTAGAGTAGGAGGCAAACTTCTCAGCCCCTACGGTTGCAGAGAGCTGATCTCAGCCAGCTCAGAGGGTGGAATATCTATTTATCAATTAATCTGTTAGCTTCTCAACGGATATCCTAGGTGACCCTTCTGTTTAGCAATTGCTAACAAATTCAACTGTATTTACTGGACATGCAAATATTGAAAGGTCCAACCATGTCTTGGACATTGTGCTCAGTGCTGCTGTATGAAATAGAGATAAAAAAGTAATCCTTAGACCTCACAGGGCATATGCCAAATATACCTATTTGGAACCTAGAACCCACACAGGACAGATCTGGGGATAGAGAATCACCGATCTCTACTTTCCATTTTGTGAAGCGGAATGATCTTTCAGAACTTCAAAAACTCTTATTAAAGTGCTCTCTGTCTGAAACCTCTCTTCCAGGTTAAATACGTTCAGATGTCTTTGATTTCTCCCATTCGTCTGAGTTTTTAACTCTCAACCTTGATCATTTTGAAGCAAGTAAAGTTTGTTTCTTAATATCTGAGGCTCAGTTTCTCCTTCTGTGAGAGGACTAACCGGCTCCTTGAGGAGGATGTTGGGCTGATTAAACGAGCCACTTGATATAAAGCACCTGGCACATAAATCTCAGTTTCCTTTCTCTGCTTTCCTACTACACCAAATAAGAACAGCTCAAAGATGGAAATGCATTAAGCAAAGGCTGCATGTCAAAAGGAAAAGAGGAGGGAGTTTTGGTCTTAAATGACCTTGATCTTTGGTTATTTATGGAGTTATCTCTTGGTTCTGAGAAGGTTTCAAATTCGGCTTCTAAAATATATTGGCTGTTATAACCAAAAGCAAAGCTGATCTCTTGGCTATTTTCTTCAATCGCTCTGTCCATCTGTCACCCAGCCCTCCCAAATTCTTTCTTTGAAATAAAATATTGTCGAAATAAGGTAGTTGGCCGATGCATTCTTTAAAGCTCTAATGGGTGAGCACACAGTAATTCTTACTTAGGCCTGAGTCTAAGAATCACTAGGGAACTTTTAAAAACTATACATTCTGGCCGTATCTCAGATCTAGTAAATCCCATCCTCTGGGCACATGTATGGGATGCATGGGCAAGATTCCCAGGTGATCCAAGTAGTGACCATTGCTTCAGGGCACTGTTTGCCAACTAGGTGTATTAGAATCACCTAGAAGGCTGGGCTCTACCCATTCTCCACCTCAATTCCCGGACGCTGATTCTTTAGTGGGGCCCCAGAATTTGCATTTATAACAAGGTGATGCTGACGCTACAGGTTTGGGGATGACACTTGAGAGCCATTGATGTAAGGCTTCCTGCTGCATTGATAAGGTGGTAGCTCAGTTCCAACTTCAGCCCTAAGCCCCAAGGCTAGGGAAGGAGATACAAACAAATGAAGAAATAAGGCTTTTTAAGTCAGGCTGAAAGAAAACAATTGTTGAGAGCCATGGACGGGAAGGTTAAGAGGTGGATTCACATTCAACAATGTGGGTAATTTGGTTGGTTATTTAATGAGACTGATTCCTGTGGTTCACAGAGAAAGTGGACTTTGCACCTTCCTAGTGAAGATGGCTTCTGAACAAGAGGTCAGTCACTTCTGGAAAGGTGGACAGCCTCTTGGGGGCTCTATCCCTAACCTCCTGACAGGTTGCAGAGAGATCAGGCACTGAGTGTGACACAAAAGCACAGGGGCATTACGGTGGTGGTGGTGTGGGATGAGGTATCCCCTCTGACGCATTTTTTTTTAAACGCTTTAATTTTTAGAATAGTTTTGGGTTCACAGAAGCATTGAAGGGAATGTACAGAGATTTCCCATATATCTTGGTTCCCACAGAGGTGTGGCTTCCACCATTGTCAATATCCCCCACCAGAATTCTTGCTACATTTGTTATAATCGATGACCCTACGTGGACACATTATCACTCAGAGCCCATCATTTACATTAGGGTTTACTCTTGCTTTATACATTCTGTGAATTTTGACAAATGTCGAATGGCATTTGGCCATTATTCAGAGGATAGAGAATATTATCGCCACACTAAAAATCCTCTGTGCTTTGCCTATTCATCACCCCATCTTTTTTTTTTTAAGTTTACTTATTTATTCTGAGCGAGCGAGCAAGCGAGCAAGCACGGGAGAGAGAGAACCCCACGAACCATGAGATTATGATCTGACCCAAAATCACGAGTCAGACGCTTAACCGACTGAGCCACCCAGGTGCCCCACCTCTGTGGGAGTTTTGAAGAGTAAAAATAAAAAGCAGTTTTACAGCACAGCAAACAAAAGACACATTTTCTTTTCTGCTTCCAAAAAGGAAAAAAGAAAAAAAACCAAACCAGAAAGGAGCACAGGAAGCATTATTTTTAATTATGAGAGGTAAAAGAGGGAAATTTAGGTTTATTTTTCGATGTTTTGGTCATACCTCTACGGAAGTCTGCAACCTGAGATTTCCAGCATCAGCCACATGGAAATGTGATTCCCAAGGATGTCGTGTCTGCAGAAGGGTTAGGCTTCTTTGTGTAAAAAATGATCTTACTCTTTGGGAAAGATCTTCAAACAATTCCTCAAAATATGGATGATTAATGGAGCTTGAAAGATAAAGCCATAACTTTCACAGAGACCACCGAGTTTTCAGAACACATTTAGAGAAGTGGATGGGATTCTGGGTGCTGTAAAAAGAAAGTATAAAAGAATCTGGGGGCTGGTATTCTCCTATCTCACAGGAAACAGATAGGCGAAGGATGAGCAGAGTCTGAAAATTACATAGTTTGGTCAATTTGATTATCAGTGGGTGGATTATTTGGTTTGTTGATTATCTGCAACAAAATTTTAATCCCAGTATGGCTTCTTCAGCTTGCTTTGTCTGCAATTAGTTAGCATGTGTTTGGGGAAAGCCAACAAACTCTAATATTAGCTCCAGGAAAATATAATCACCAAGGTAAGTCTGCAGCTGCTGCAAGAACGAATGTGTCCAAAAGCCAGACGCCACTGGCTTTTATTTTCAATGTGGTTTTGGATTATTCAGGCTATAAAAATGCAGATAATCCGAAGTGGAGTGAAATCTTCCCTCCCAGCTTGTGGGACTTCCTTTTGGTCTTCTTCCCATAGCCCTGCTTTCCACCGGCCACCTCTCTGCTCAAAATCTACCCAAGCTTCCTGGGCTGGGAGATAGAGTGTTGGTTTTTCTGTGTGGGCATGGGGCAAACGCCGCGAACCACACTGGGCTTCCCCCACTACAGTTATTTGTAAATTATTTTAGGCGAGGTCTCCGAATGCCCTTTATGGGTCACAGGCAAAAATGACTCTGTCCCCTAGGAAATTGTGTACAGGTGAGTGAGCAGAAGGTGGTAATGGAGGGCGACACAGAGTTGAAGTTTCGCTATAAATAGAAATGCATTTTTTTTTTCAGAGAAACCACTGTAAATTTAAGTGGAAATTCCCCGGGAAAACAACTCAAACTTTCCTCAGGGCCCCTCCCACCACCAGTCAGCATTAGGTTCAGCTGCCTGTGACAGACACCCAAAGTAAAAGAATGTAAAAAAAAAAAAAATGTGAGTAACATATTGAAGTTCAAGGCCCATCTCTCTATTATGCTGAGGGCAGTTTTATGAAGTTATCATAGTCAGGGGCTCCTGCCAGCTTGAGGCTCAGCTAAGGCTCAACAGGTGGCTTTCACCAAGAAATAAAGACTGAGTTTTCCAGCAAGCATGCATGGCCTTTCGCTATAAAGACCAACCCTGGAAGTTTCCTAGAACCCTTCAGCTTACGTTTCATTGGCCGGAAGACTTCGTCACGGGACACATCAGTGAGTCTGAGAAGTGTTGTCTTTATTCTGGATGGCTCTGTGCCCAGCTTAGAAAAAAAATGGAGGATTCTGTCACTACGAAAGAAGAGGAGAATGGATTTCAAGAGATACTTAACAGCCTCTGTCACACACTGCTTGTCTTTTATTAAGGGCAAAGCAAACTGACCTCCAGCAGGGATGGTCTTCTGTTACAGTTGTCCTTATGATCCCTTCCTTTGTCTCCCTCCATATTCTCTCCAAGTCTCCTCTCCTCCCTGCCCGCCTTTCCCAGGGCCCTGGTCTCAAGGAGCGGCCATGCCAGACCACCGAGGAGGACTTCTCAGGAAAAACTGTGTACGCCATTGAAAGAGAAAAGAACGTTGCTAAGTGTCTTGTCCGGCGTTGCCTTTCCCGGTTATCTCCACCATTCATGGTCTTGGAGCTTTTTTTTTAATCGCTCCGCACGTTGTTGACAACTGATAATAATGCAAACTATTTTTGCAGAAACGCATCTTAGCTGTCTCTGGTGGAATGCAATCAGTTTTTGACTCATTTTGCGTATATTTATAATTCTGTGGCAGGATTCCTTATCTGCCTCTCTATGGGTGGTGCCTTGAATTCTTTTTGGAATAGGTTGTAAAATCTTATTGGTTCCCTTATTAGCTAATGAGCTAAATCACACCTTTGACATGGGTTCATTTCGTATGTGCAAGAGAGTCATAATTATGCCGTCTTTTCCAAATGATCCTTTAACAGATTCTTGGGTCTGGTCCTCTGACTGGTATTTTGGTATACTCTGATGTTCTTGATCCTCTTTGCCTCCACCAAACCTATTCCCCAGGGGTCTTTCATGCACCCCGTAATATTTTTTAAAAACACCTTAAAAAGGCAACGTCATCAAAAACACAGTAATGGCAATACCATTTACTGAGTGCCGATTAGTCAGACGCCATACACACCTGACCCATTTAACCTACTTCACCCCACCCTGGTGAAATGAGGGTGATTATACCCATTTCACAAGTTCGAAAACCAAGACTGTTTGGAGCAGTTCAACATCTTTCCCAAATTCACATGGCTGCAGAGTGGCAGAGACTGGATCTGAGCTCAGCTCCAACTCCAAAGCCAGTATCTATTTCCCAGTTAATGGCCTGAAGTGGCCGCTGTGCCCTCCATCCCTTTCAGGGATATTTGCACATTAACAGAGAATTGTGGAGACCCAAACTTTAACCCAAAGGGGTGACTTTCTGCTAGTGAGATTTCAGACTTTTTTTTGGCACTGAGATCCTTCGTCAGGGATTTCAGTCATTCTGCAGTGTTCCCTGCCTAGTTCGCTTCTGAGTAAAAGTAGGTCTGGTGGGAAGCAATGCAAGAGCATGTCGCACTTTTGGGGGGATCTGCCTGCTTGTGGCATGGAAAGGATTTAGACCGTGGGACGCAGTGTTAGGAACACAAGGAGAGAAGGCCAAGGCAGTAGAAAGCATCTGACATATGGATTTGAAACACTGAGCTTGGAGGGCTGATTCTGCTGTGTGCTGTCCGCTATGTTACTTTGGCTCTTTCCCGCCCGCCAACCCCCTCCTCCCCGGGGCTCTTATCTTGAAAACCAGGGATATATGGTTTCCGGGGGGATCTTTATAGCACTAAAAATCTCTGACTCTGTGAAGTGAATGCATTGCCGAGTTCATTACTGTTAACTACAAGTCATATGACCTGTGAAGGCGGGCCAAATATCTCCTGTTCCGCCACTGAACTGGGAGATTTCACATAATTACCTTATTTGATCCTTTTAATCATTTCTGAAGGAGGTTAGCAGAGGGTTCCTAGTCCCATTTTAGAGATGAAAAGCTGAGGTCAAGAGGATTCAGTAATCTACCCCAAATGCCATGTTTGACTTTCAGGGTTCCTACAAATGAGTAGCTCCTGAACACCTTTGTGTGTCAGAGGGTCTGGGGCCTTAAAGGAAGTCAAAGGACTCAACGCTGTGATGACAATTAAGCATGCCTTCTAAATGTGGTTTCTGCAAGTTGCAAGTTCACACATTTCAAAGGACTATCTGAGGGGCGCCTGGGTGGCTCAGTCAGTTAGGCATCCGACTCCTGGTTTTAGCTGATTTCAGCTCAGGTCATGATCTCACAGTTCGTGAGATCGAGTCCCTCATTGGGCTCTGTGCTGACAGTGCATTCTCTCTGTCTCTCTGTCTCTCTCTCTGCCCTCCCCCTGCACGCTGTCTCTTACAATAAACAAATAAACTGAGGGTGCTATGCTGAGCGAAATAAGTCAGGCAGAGAAGGACAGATGCCATATGTTTGCACGTATAGGTGGATTAGGAGGAACAGGGGACCATGGGGGAGAAGAAGGGGAAAAATAGTGGGGGAGAGGGAGGGAGGCAAACCATGAGAGACTCTTGAATGCCGAGAACAAACTGAGGGCTGATGGGGGTCGGAGGGAGGCAAGGGGGGTGATGGGCATGGAGGAGGGCACTTGTGGGGATGAGCACTGGGTGTTATATGGAAACCAACTTGACGATAAACTATTTGTAAAAATAAATAAATAAATAATGGCAAAAAAAAATAAACAAAAAAACTGAAAAAATACTACTTGAAAGATTTCTCTAGCTACGATGGTAATAGTTGGCTTCATCACGAAAATGGCATCAAAAATACCTACCTTGCCAGTATGTTGTGAGGATTATATGAGATAATGCATGTGAAACACGTAGGAGCCTGCTGGGCACACAGCAGGCACACACCCAAAGATTAGCTGACGTTACTATTAATACTGTTGTATTGGAGGTACTGCTATTCTGACGTCTGGAGACATATTTGCTCATGATACCCATCAATGAGGCTGCCTTTGCTAATAGGCATTCAATTCCAGCACTCTGTATCAATACAATAGCCCTATGAATATAACTCACTTATCTCTAATTTAAAATCAAATAAAATTCCTCCGGAGCAAAACAATCACCTAATAGCACAGAGAATACAAACACAATCATTGACTTGGGGAGGAGGCACATCTGTCTCTTTAATTTAAGCTGTTAGATTTGATGGAGTGCTTTCAGCCTGCAGGACTTCACGGAAACACAGAGATTTTTTTTTTTTAAACTACTTCTCATTTTTAGCATAAAATGAATACATTCACAAAGTAAATATTTCAAGCTGAATAGGACTTTATCAAACGAAAACTGCTGTGTAGACTATTTTTTTTTCTTCTCTAACCCACGCTCCCTCCTTCAGAAATGATGCTGTTAGTCATTTCTGGAATCTTTCTAAGAATTGTCAATGCAGGTCAAGGTATTTTTATCTCTGTATCTTCTTTGGAAAAAATAGCTAATAGGATCGTATTGTTTTGTACCTTGTTCTTTTCTCTTAATAATGCGTCATGGAGACTACTCTCTATCTGCACATCTTTATACATTTTGTTTTTATTTTTATTAGTTTTTTAAATATTTATTTTTGAGAGAGAGAGAGAGAGAGAAAGAGAGACAGAGCATGAGTAGGGGAGGGGTAGAGAGAGAGAGACACACAGACTCTGACGCAGGCTCCAGGCTCTGCTCTGTCAGCACAGAGCCCGACACGGGGCTTGAACTCATGGACTGCGAGATCATGACCTGAGCCGAAGTCGGACACTCAACTGACTGAGCTACCCAGGCACCCCCATTTGGTTTCTAACACAACAGTATTCCAGGTATTAATATATCGTAATTTATTTAATCTGTCCCCTTCCTGATGGTTACTTGGGTTATTTTCCTTTTTTTCTTTATTTTTTAAAATTTTAAAATGTTTATTTTTGAGAGAGAGAGAGACAGAGCGTGAGTGAGTGAGGGGCAGAGAGTGAGGGAGACACAGAATTGGAAGCAGGCCATGAGCTGTCAGTGCAGAGCCCGACGTGGGGCTCAAACTCACGAACAGCAAGATCATGACTTGAGCCGAAGTTGACGCTTAACCGACTGAGCCACCCAGGTGCCCCATCCTTTTTTTTTTCTATTACAAACCACATAGCAATGAACAGCCCTGTAATGTATTTGCATAGTCATGGGAATATCACTAAGGCTGTGTGTGGACTCACAATCAGGCTGCCGATCCTTGTGAGATGGGCTGGGGGCTTGAAGTTCCTGAAAAGACCAACTGTGACTTTATACTTTGACCCAAAGCAGCAACTACTGAAGAGAATATTAAGATTGCTTCGTTCCTCCTGTTAACGTGCAAATATTTGTCAGTCTCTTCCCCAAATGGACTGTCTTGTTAAGCCAGCGTGGGTCACAGTGTTATAGTGAAACAGAAGAAGGGATTGGAAAGGGCTGTAGTAAAGTCAAAACTGCTGTGCAGTTGGTCAGTTCTGTTCCGAGCAGCACTGTGGTACTGGTTACTGGGATGTTCTGTTGAGGTGGGGCTTGCTGAGCCGGAAAGCCAAGTGCTCTGCTCCATCCCTCTCCCCCAAACTTCTCAACGATCATTTACTGAATATGCTCAATTTTTCCTTTACGGTGGGTCCGGTTCCTTCCGTACCCTTTTCCTCCCCACTGCTTTCTTTCAACATGCCATCCCATCTGACAATAAGGACAGTCCTTACTATGTGCTAGGCACCGTTTAGCATCCTTAAGTACATTTTCCTATGTAATCCTTTCAACAGCTGGGAGGCGCATATCACACTCTCCCTTTTACGGGACGAGCATGGAGAAACTGAGGATCAGAGGGGTGAAGGGACCTGCCGAAGATTACACAGACTGTGTTTGGTGTCCTAGATATAATGAACCCTAAAGGCCACGCCTTCGGTTCTGTATCAGCTTCCTGCTACCTGGGTCTGTTAAGACTCATTTCTCCCCTTCCAATTATTTGTGCTAGATTAGGCTCTGGAAAATATCATTTAAAAACAATTTTCTACCCCGCAGCCTACAAAGACCGACTTCCCAAAGACCTGCTGATCTTCTCAATGAAATGAAAATGTTAACCTTTGAACCCAGACCCCTATTTAACTTCCCAGAAAAATGGTCTCCATGCCTTTGCCCCTCTGTCGTCACTGGGGAAAGAGCTAATTTGGGGCGGTCAGAAGATCTTTTGAGTCAGACTGATGTGAGCTAAACTCTTTAAACCTCCATTTTGTCATCTGTGAAATGGAGAGAACATGCTTATATTATCTAGAGTCCTTACAACCCCACTGGTTACATGAAGAGCCAGGGAGCTATTTTTATTACCTATACTCTGTACCTATCTCAGTAATCTACACTTGGTGGGCGACCCCTGACAGCTACTTGAATGAATGGATTGAATGGAAGGTTTGTTAGGTAGAATAAGCTGAGCAATGGACCAGCTTGAGAACTGGAGGCGGGGGGTATTATGTGTGTTTGTCTCCTGGAGGAACTGTGATGAGGAGGAAGATGTAGAAAAGAGAGGAGTCCCTGGGGTGCCTGGGTGGCTCAGTCAGTTAAGCGTCTAACTTCAGCTCGGGTCATGATCATGTGGTTTGTGAGTTCAAGCCCTGCATCGAGTCTGTTTCAGATGCTGTGTCTCTCTCTCTCTGTCTTTGATTCTCTCCCCCTCACACTCTGCCTCTCTCTTTCCCTCCAAAAAGACATTAAATTTAAAAAAAAAAAAAAAATCAGGGAGTCCCTGAAAAGACCTATTTTGAACCGAAGACCTGTTGAGGGTTGTGCCTGACCCCCAATGGAGAGGTAGGGAAGTCTAAACAACAGGCACTGATATACGTGGCTTGTCCTCTCCATCAGACACTACTTGGGCTAATTTCTTTGTGCTGATCAGATAAGTAAAGTGAGACACAAGCTGCATCCTGCAATCCCCATGACACAGAACATATGTGGCTAAAGTCTCAACATTACAGAGTATTAGAGTTTGATATCCTCAGGAGGGAAGATGTATTAAAGGCACACTACTATTTAAAGGATTTTTGATGGATGTTCACTGTGGTTTCTTTACATTCTCTGAAGGCCTTCATTTGCTCACCCCGGAAATGTAGGGCCCATTAACACGAAACACACACATTTACAGCAGTTTCAGATTGACCACCTAAAAGTCACCTGGCCGAGGATTTGATGCATCATGAGAGTGGGGTGGGCGAGGAAAACAGAACAAAACCCAAAGCAAAAAACCCCTGGGAAATACATTCCCACTAATGTGGAATTGAAAATTGCTCTTTGCGTTATTATTTCACAGCTGGGTCAGTACACTGTTTGCAAAAAATTGAAGTTTCTCTGCATGCTCTTCTAGATTTTTGTGTGTGGGGGTGTATAAAGTGGAGTGAGAGGCAGTGTGGCCTAGAGAAACTAAGTAAAGGAGCATAACAATAAAAAGTAAGCGTGATCATAAAACACATAAATATGTTCGAATTCAAATGGTATTTCAGAAATAAGTAGATTTAAGCCTGTGAGGAATAAAACAGATCTGTGCAGAAAAGCAAAACAAAAGTACAAGGATGGCGAAGAAATAGATCTGTTCCTGTAACACCCACTGGTATAAATGTTTGCTTCTCTGTGTAATTTAGATACAAAAACATAGTATGTTTTAGTCAATATTGGAAGAAAACCAAATGGCATTAGGGATCTCCCCAAGGAAGGACTTCAAAAGCTTCAGAAGAGTTGTCCTAGGTCCTATCTCCACAGGATAACAAGAAGGTCCTGCTGTGTGTGTGTGTGCACGCGTGTGTGTGCACACGCACGCGCACACGTGCGCCTATGTATGCACGTGCACACGCATGCTCATGTAGAATGAGATGCACATAGAACGCTCTAGGAAGGTGAGAGTGGAAACCTGGGTGCATGCAGTCAAGAAAAGGAAGGAAAGAGAGGGGATTTGGTTTTGGTTTTATATGGGCGTATGCAATATATACCTAGGTTTTTGAGAGCATCTGAGAGTTCTGCAAATGCAGTGTTTCTCTCACTTAGAAATCATTAACCATTGGCCATTTTGCATTCCCTGCACTCGGTCTATATGCAGTGGTTCTCAACCTTAGCCACATCTTAGAGTCACGTGGGCAAGTTTTATAAAATAGGATGTCTTACGACAGACCAGTGAAGTCAGAAATTGTGGGAGATGGAACCTAGGCAGTAAAGTGTTTTTTGGTTGCTGTTTTTTAAGTTTCCCAAGTGATTCTGATGCACAGTGAGGGCTCACCATTGGCCCGGAAATGTTGTTTTAAGTGCACTGCGTGTAATTTTTCAATCAGGATTGTAGCCAGCAGCCTACTTCTAGAATTTAAGGGTTCTTGGTGGCCATAAAGACCTAAAGCAGTCTTTAGATAATAGCTGTATATGGGATTTGGTGACCCAAGTAGGAATCTTGGTTCTAGCACTTACTGTAGGCAAGTCCTGGAGCAAGTTGCCTACTTATCTGAGCCTCAGTTGTTTGTACCTATAAATTGGAAATAACATTCATTTAATGGTGTCACTGAGAGGATTAAGCAAGAGAATGTACATATTCACAAATTATCTGTTTTTTTAAATTTTTTATAGTTTTTATTTATTTTTGGAACAGAGAGAGACAGAGCATGAGTGGGGGAGGGGCAGAGAGAGAGGGAGACACAGAATCTGAAACAGGCTCTAGGTTCTGAGCTGCCTGCACAGAACCCTCTGCGGGGCTCGAACCCACGAACTGTGAGATCATGGCCTGAGCCGAAGTTGGACACTTAACTAACTGAGCCACCCAGGCACCCCACAAAAGATCTGTTAAAAGTCACCATTGACTTAACACTTTCCAGTTGTTCGTTAGGCCCTCCCCCACCAAAACCAATGGTGTTTAAGACATTTATCAAACCTGCAGACACAAAACTGGGGTGTGTAGCTGATAGAAGAGATGGTAGAATCAAAATTCAAAAAGGATTTTAACCAGGTGGAAGGCTGGCCAACACTTGCAAGATAAATGCAGGGACTTGAACTCAAAATTTAATAAAAAATATAGAATCATGATTGATACTAGGGCAAGATATGAGAGTAGTTCCTGTGCAAAAGATCTGGAAGTTTCACTGACAACAAATTTAATAAGAGGCAAGCTGTGTAGTGTGACTGGGAAGACAGCTGATGTGGTTGGAAGCTGAATGAAGAGAAATACAGGATGTAGGTCTCAGGACTGAATCTAATTTTTATTCATTTTTTAATGTTTATTTATTTATTTTTGAGAGAGGCAGAGACCGAGAGAGAGGGAGAGAGAATCCCAAGCAGGCTCTGGACCATCAGAGCAGAGCCCAGTGCGGGGCTCCATCCCATGAACTGCGAGGTCATGACCTGAGCTGAAATCAAGAGCCGGACGCTCAACCAACCAAGCCACCCAGTAGCCCCAGGACTGAATTCGATTTTTAAAAGCAAATACTGCACCATCTGTTGAAAACCTACGATTTGCCAGGCTCTGTTCTATGCTGTGGGGATACTACTTTTTTGCCCCCTTATAGCTTACATTTTATGAGGAACAGGGTTGAGGAGACAATATGCAAATAGATAAGTTATATGAGCTATCAGATAGACCTAAGAGCTATGGAAAAAATCAACAGGGAAGTGGGAAAGGCAGCATTGTAATTACAAGGGGCTATTTGCAATTTTAAACAGGATGGCAGGAGCTGGCTTCATTGACATTTGGGCAAAGATTTGAGGGCAGTAAAGAATAAGATGGATGGATATCTGGGAGAAGAGCACCCGAGGCAGAAGGAGCAATGAGTGCCAAGACCTTGATGGGGGATGTGCTTGTCTTACTCAAGAAAAATGAAAAGAAGCCCTAATTGGAATATTGTGTTCAATGCTGGGCTTAATCTTTGCTCTTTTTAGCTGAGTATAAAAGTAAAATATTTGGAAACAAAGCATGTGAAAAATACAAAAAAATTTTTGAAGACAGTATAAATCACCCACTATTCAGGTATTCTTGACATTTTGGCATATTTCCTTCCAGCTTATAAGTAGATCAACATGCAGAAGTGGCAGAAAATAGCAAAGTTGAGTTGAAATTTATTTTTTAGAGGCTCTCCAGGGCTCCATTTCTAGTTCCAATGACTCAATCCTGCATTCCTAGCATGTGGTATTCAAATTTGGGCCTTTGAAGTTGCTTTCAAATAGCTGAAATTGCAAATGTTTATGCTATAGATCTTTTACATTCAAAGATTTATAATTTTTTAAGTTGATTTATTTATTTTGAGGGAGGGAGGGAGGGGGAGAGAGAGAGAGAGAGAGAGAGAGAGAATCTCAAGCAGATCTGTGATGCCAGCACAGAGCCCAACTCGGAACTCGAAGTCACAACTGTGAGATCATGACCTGCGCTGTAATCAAGAGTCAGACACTTAACTGACTGAGCCATACAGGTGCCACAGCTTATAATTTTTAAAGTCTTTGCAACTTTGGCAGATGAGAAGTGTCTTCTGGGAGATTTCATTACTATTGGCATTGAACATTTTCCCTTATATTTATTGACCATTTGTAATTCTTCTTTTGTGATTTTCCTGCCTGCAAATAACCCTTTATAAAATATGCCACCTCAACTAGAGTGTTTCTACAAGATGCTGAGCTGAATGGCAAAGACTGTATCATTTCATTCTAGGTTGTAACCTTCAATGGTAGGTTGTTAACAAAACTGACTACAGCAATGCCACCGAGGCCATGTGCTCTTTTGCAATGTCACTTTGCCTCTCATCCTACCAAGAGATAGAGTTTATTTTCCCTCCCCTAGATTTTGATTGGCCTTGTGACTCTCCAATGGAACATGACAGAAGTGGTGATATGACTTTCCAGCCTAAGACTTCCAAGGTTTTACAGCTTCTGATTTTGTCCGTTTTGTAAGATAGTTGCCACAAAATGAAACTCAGGCTGAGTGACTGAATGAGAGGCCACGTGGCGAGAGAGAAGGCATGTGGCAGAGAATCCAAGTGCCTACCCAACAGACAGCACCAAAGCTATAGACGTGTGAGTGGGTCCTCTGGGTTCAGTGGAACAGTGAGGAGCTGTGCTGCAGACCTGTCCAAATCCTTAGCCCACAGAATACTGAGTAATAAAAATGGTGGTTATTTTTAGCCACTACATTTTGGGGTATTCAGCCATAGGTAATTGACATACAACACATATGGGAACATGGAATTTTTATTGTCTTCATTTGAAGTTCTTCCATTGGGAAGCAGGACTAGACTTGTTTTATGATGCTCTGAAGAGCAGATCTAGAATGTGTCCCAGGGTGGAGGTTGCACAGAAACATGTTCTTAGCTGGATATGAGAACTGACAAGAAGTATGTGTCAACAGTGGGATGGGTTATTTTGCAAAGTGGTGAGCTAACTGTCCCTGAAGGTATTCCTAGAGAGCCTGGACAACTGTTGATCAGAGACATTATAATGAGGACCTGTAAGGTCCCTTCAAGTCTTGTGACTTCGCTAGTGAATGAAGGCAAAGGAAAACTGGAAGCTGGGCTTTGCAGTCAATTATGATTGCTAAAGGGTACTCAGAGATGAGTTTTCAGTTTGTAGAGTAACTTTATTTTCTCTCCTGAGTTCTTTTACTGTTACATTTTTAAATGTTTATTTATTTTTGAGGAGGGAGGGGAAGTGAAGGGGGGAGACAGAGTGATCAGAAGCGGGCTCTGTGCTGACAGCAGAGAGCCTGACGCAGGGTTTGAACCTGTGAGATCATGAACTAAGCGGAAGTTAGATGCTCAATGACTGAGCCACCTAGGCATCCCTACTGTTACATTTTTAATGAGGAGATCAAAATAAAGGCAATGCTCAAGATATTAGGAAAGCTTAATTGTCATAAACATGGTATTTTGGGGGTAGTACAGTGGACCCAGTACTTTATCTTTCTTGCATCTCTAGTTTCTTTCTTTTTGAGAATTCAGTGGCAAGAATTGCGCCCTTCCCCACCCTTGACCTCCACTTTTACATGGAAAACTCCTATGAACTTGGATTTTTTTTTTAGAGAAAGACAAAACATTCTTTTTTTTTAAATTTTTTTTTAATGTTTTATTTATTTCTAGGAGAGAGAGAGAGACAGTGTGAGCAGGGGAGGGTCAGAGAGAGAGGGAGTCACAGATTGAAACAGGCTCCAGGCTCTGAGCTGGCAGTCAGCACAGGGCCGGACGCCGGGCTCGAACCCACGAACCGCGAGATCATGACCTAAGCGAAAGTCGGACGCTTAACCGACTAAGCCACCCAGGCGCCCTGAAAGACAAAACATTCTTGAATGATAATAGTAATGGGTGTTTTGGTCCATAACAGCTTGCTGAACTATCCATTTATGTTCCAAATGAAAGACCAAATATTGCTAGCCGGGAAAACATAGGTGCTTTTTCTGATGTTTTTAGAATGTTCCTACATTTTCCCTTCCTTTCCTTTCTCATGGCTACAGATCATCCAGGATATAGAGAGAGGACAATGCTTGAGTGAAGAACAGTAAGCTAGGTCTTCATAAGTCACAAGTCAGAGGTTCCTCGTACCCATAATGGCATGTTAAAAGAAGTCTATGACTGTGGTTAAAATAGATGGAAATTATAAACTCTAACGAGATTTCTTTGGCTCCTACAGTTCGGGGAGTTTGGTTTCTGTGATTCTGGGACATGAAAGGGAAAAAATAAATATTTCTCGATTCTATGTAATGAAAGACTAGCACCCATACTTTGAACTACCAAGACAATGGCAGTAGCAAAATCTGGGGCCTGGCCACAGGTTAGGAGGATGTATGAGGAAGCTACCAACTTGGCAATTCTTAGCATATATTGATAGTGGATGGAAAAGTGGGATCGATAATAATTTTCAGAGTAATAAAAAGACTCATTAGAGATATTTATAATATCTCCATAATTTGGGTAAGCTGCTTGAACTTAAATGAACTATGTACCTAACCCAGGTATAGGTGGCTTGATTCTCTTCAATACTTGTAGCTGTATGGGGCTGCTGTTCCCTTTTAATAGGAAAAAAAAAAGGTCTAAGCTTTTATGATACAAGCAATAGCACGAGAGAATTTAACCTTGAGTGAGGCCACAGATGCAATGGATAGAAAATTCCAAAGTCGAGTATAAGACCTAAATGCAATTTGAAAATGATGCTGTTAAGATTAGGTAAGAATGGATTCCTTGAAGGTCCACCCTCCTCGGTAGTGAATGGGAGATTATTGGAATGGCCAAGCCTATTGAGGGGCTCTTCAACAGGATGACTCAGAGGGTCTGATATGTGTTTCATTCAGCTGGGAACATGGTGCCTGGGGCCTGACTCTCACCCAAAAAAGCTGTTGCTGCCTCTAGAAGTGGCTATCCTCTCCCATCAGGGGCTTGGTGCAGCAACAGATGGGATAGGAATATTATTATTGAAGGAAATTCCAATTTAGTAAGAAGCATGCACTTTAAACTTGTATTTATGCATGTGAAGGAAGAGGACCATATGAGCCAATTCAAAGATTTACTCTTGGGTAGGAACACTTTATAGGAAAAGGGAATGATTAAATAATAATTTTTGGTACACAATATGACAGGCTGGCTTAAGATCACTGGACTCTTGACTTCAACAATCAGTTGCCAGTCCATTGAGTAGGTAATTAGTTTCCTAGAGCCAAGACTTAATCCCACTGCATTTATTAGGAAATCACATTTTTCAGGAAGGGGATTGTGAATGATATCTTGTGAAAACAAATTCTGTCCCAGATTACATTTGAAGGAATTTTTCTTTTACTTGCACTTCTCAGTGACTAAGGAAGTAATCACAAATGACCACGGGGTTTTGAATGAAGAGAACTGTAGGGAAGGTTGCCTGGTGATTCAGCTTTCTGAGGATGTCATGAAAGAAAGAGTCATTTTCAAACATCTGCCAGGATCAGAGAGCAGAGAGCCAGTTGTTTCAGTCAGATTTTCCTACCCTCACCTGTCACTGCCGTTGCTGTGGTCATACAGTGTCCAAATATGGCTGCCAACCATTCCTCCCGTCTCTGTACATATTTGTGGCTCTGCTCACGAAGAGGCGGAGTCTGTCTTTTCCTCCTTTGAATCTGGGCTGGGATTGTGACTTGCTTTGATCTACAGAATGCGGTAGAAGTGACTCTTAGCCTTTGAGATGACTGGTAGCTTAGACTTCATCTTAGAGCTCAGAAGCCAGGTAAGAAGTCTGAGTATCCAAAGGCCACCAGGCTTCAATAAAGCCAAAGCTAGCCATATGGAGAGGTCGCGTGGAGCAAGATGCATCCCTGGCCAGCCCCCTGCTATTGCAGTCATCCCAAGTGCCATCTTGAATGTTCCAGCCTCAGCAAAAGTAGATCTGCCTCGCTGAACCCAGGCCAGATCGCAGAATTACAAGCCATAATAAGTCATTGTTGTTTGAAGCTAGTACATTATGAAGTGTTTTGGTTTTTTTTTTCTTTTTTATTGCAGCCATAGGTAACTGTAACAACCACCCTGGAGGGGTTGGAACTTGGCCAGGCTGCTTAGCCTGGGGGGTGGGAAGGGAAGAGAGGGGGAGGGGTGAGAGGGAAGAGAGGTAACATGCAAGGTGAAACAGACCAGAAGTCAACCTTGCAAACCTTCCCTTTGTGAGATTCCAATCTGAAGCTCCAGCTGGGAAAGGAAAATGTTACAAGGCTAAATCAAGTGCACAGTTAGACTGTGCGTTAGACTGGACATTCTCATTTCGGAATTGAGATTCTCTGGGGGTGCAAAATAAGAGGAGGCCTGTCTCTTACCGAAGAGGGAACAGAAAATTCATGGGCGTGCAGGCCTTTTCATTCAGGGGTAGGGAAAGTAACTTCCACTGGATTAACATTAAGAGGGAAGGAGTGAGAACAAGGTAACAGTGAAGTTGAACTTCTCTTACTTCCTGAATTATGCTTGATCAAAGTATACTGATGAGTTTGCTTACGGCTGGAAGCCCAACAGCCCACTTGTGAGGGAGAAGCTTACCTTTCCCTGAGTCCAAGACACTGCTCCAGCCCTGAGACCCTATCGTTCCAAGTTCTATGGCTGTTGCCCTCCCTGACCCTTCAATTTTGATCCCCAAAGGAAAAGGCCTCTCTTTCCTCAATTTCCCCAAACCATCATCCACCCAAAGGAGTTCTGTGTAGCAGTCTTTTGAGGGTGTCAGCCACTACAGCTGATGACTTAAAATTAACTATCCTGAATCCACATTCATACAACTCTTTTGGCCAGTGAGAAATTCCCAGTGGTTGCTTTTTACCTTGGATGATCTCCTAGCTCTCCTCTCTGGTATCCAACCTCTGAACACCCACATTTCTACTAATTTCTAAAGTATAAGAGTTCAGCAACTCTCATCTACCTCAAACTACCTTCCAGCTTATCTTAACACATCCCCAGACTTGTTAAAACACCCTGCTACACATGTGACCATGCACACCACCTTGGATTCATGATAATTGGCCAACTAACATGTATTGCTATTACTCAAGGGCCAGGCCCACGTCTTAAGTCCTATATATTCACTCCACAAGGTGGACATTGCAATGATCCTTTAGTCTCATTTTAGAGTGAAAGTAACTGGGGTACAGAGAGCTTAAGTGAAGTATTCAGGTGTCACAGTTAGGTAACTGAGTCAGGACTCGAATCCAGAGCAATCTGGTGCAGAGGCCAACAACCTGACTATGCACTTGCACTTCCTTTACAATGATAACTCTCTCTATATAACTATATACGCATTATTCGTCCCCTATTTAGAACCAGTACCAGGAGGGGCATGGATTACTTTTCCCCTTATTTCATTTTTTTTCTGGGTATTTTCCCCCAGTGTTTAGTGCTTATCATTTATTTTAATTTTTTAATTTGAATATAGCTGACACACAATGTTACATTGGTTTCAGGTGTACAACATGGTGGTATGTCAACTCTATACATTATGGTTTGCCCCCCACAAATGTAGCTACTGTCTGTCACCATGCAATGCCATTACAACCCCATTGGCTATATTCCCTGTGCTGAACCTTTCATTCTCAGGGCTTCTTTATTTTTATATTTAATATAAAAATATTCAGAGGCAGGTGATTGAAATTATGGTGATTTGGAATGTTGTGAGATGACATTGAGAAGCTGATACTCCGATCCTACCATGATCTCTTACTCCTACTCATGAGATGCCTGGAGAAATTATATGCCCGGGAGAAAGACTGCCAAGGAATGGTAAAGCAGTACTTTCTTGTGAGCTGTGGCTTTGTCTCCAAACCTTAACTCTGAACTCTGCTGAACGTCACCAGACTTCAGGGAGCTAGCTAGAGGCCTGAAGGGTCTTCTTCCAATCTACAGTCTTACTCCTCAAAGAGTGAAGGGCATTCTGGCTCCTACCAGAGGGAGGAAGGAAAATTCTCTTTCCTTTGTGTTCCTTAACAAATACGTGCTGAGGGGAGCCAGCATGGCTCAGTCGGTTAAGTGTCTGACTTTGGCTCAGGTCATGATCCTGCGGTTCATGAGATCGAGCCCCATATTGGGCTCACTGCTACCAGTGCGGAGCCTGCTTTGATTCTCTGTCCCCCTCTCTCTCTGCCCCTCCCAGCTCTCTCTCTCAATAATAATAATAATTTAAAAAACCCTCAAATACGTGCTGAGTGCTGTCAGCCTGTTGGGAAGTGCGGAAAGAGCTCAGGACCAAACAGATGTGGAGCCTGTTGTCATGGAGTTTATAGCCTGGTGGAGAGACAGACATTAAACAGAGTAACACAGAGTGAAAGAGTAAATTAGAACATGTGCTCTGACAAACAAGGCCAGGATCTAATTTAGACT
Source organism: Proteles cristata cristata (assembly GCA_017311185.1). Taxonomy (NCBI): domain Eukaryota; kingdom Metazoa; phylum Chordata; class Mammalia; order Carnivora; family Hyaenidae; genus Proteles; species Proteles cristata. The sequence continues at coordinate 137,721 of JAESUZ010003135.1, read as the reverse complement.
GGAAGTAGAGGGCAAGGTGCATGGGATGGCCATTCTGAGACCTTGGAGGTGAGAAGGAGTCAGCCAGGTGAAGGTTAGGATGATGTGTGTTCCAGGCAGAGGTAGTAGTAAGTGTGAAGGTCTGGAGTCAAGCAAAGGTTTGATGAATTGCAGCCAGTGGCCTTGGTAGGGGACATGGAGCCTGTGGCACATTGAGTGGTTGGGCTTTGGGGCAAGGCCTTTGAGACTATGATAAATATGAGGATTATCTTCCCCCTTTGATAATGAGACCGAGACTCTTCCCTCATTATTTATGGTGTCAGTGGCCGCGGGACAGGAACATCACATAAGGTAGGCCAATCAGAGTGCGGGTCTTGAGGATATGAATCTTTAATTTTTAAGTTTATTTATTTTGAAAGAAAGAGAGATAGCATGAGCAGCGGAGGGGCAGAGAGAGAAGGAGAGAGAGAATCCCAAGCAGGCTTCTTGCTGTCAGCACAGAGCCTGAGGTGGGGCTTGAACTCGTGAGTTCCTGACCTGAGCCAAAATCAAGAGTTGGACACTTAACCTACTGAGCCACCCAGACACCCCCAAAGATCTGAATCTTTTTTTTTTTTTTTTTACAAATAGTTTATTGTCAAATTAGTTTCCACATAACACCCAGTGCTCATCCCCACAAGTGTCCTCCTCCATGCCCATCCCTCCTCCCCCCCACATCCATCAGTCCTCAGTTTTTGTCAGCATTCAAGAGTCTCTCATGGTTTGCCTCTCTCCCTTTCCCCACCATTTCCCTTTTTCTCCCCCTTGGTCCTCTGTTAAATTCTCTCCAATCCTCCATAATGCACACATAAGGATATTTGTCCTTCTCTGCCTGACTTATTTCGCTCAGCATAACACCCTCAAGGTCCATCCATGTTGCTCCACATGGCCAGATTTCATTGTTTCTCATTGCCATGTAGTATTCCATGGTATAGATAAACCCATCTTCTTGATCCATTCATCTGTTGATGGACACTTAGGCTCTTTCCATGTTTTAGCTATTGTGGAGAGTGCTGCTATGAACATTGGGGTCCATGTGCTCCTATGCATCAGCACTCCTGTATCCCTTGGGTAAATTCCTAGCAGTGCTATTGCTGGGTCATAGGGGAGTTCTATTGTTAGTTTCCTGAGGAACCTCCACACTGTTTTCCAGAGGGGCTGTACCAGTTTACATTCCCACCAACAGTGTAGGAGGGTGCCCGTTTCTCCACATCCTCGCCAGCATCTAGAGTTCTCTGATTGGCTCATTTTAGCCACTCTGACTGGCGTGAGGTGGTATCTCAGTGTGGTTTTGATTTGTATTTCCCTGATGAGGAGGGATGCTGAGCATCGTTTCATGTGTCTGTTGGCCATCTGATGTCCTCTTTGGAGAAGTGTCTGTTCATATCTTCTGCCCATTTCCTCACTGGGTTGTTTGTTTTTCGGGCGTGTAGTTTGGTGAGTTCCTTATAGATTCTTGATATTAACCCTTTATCTGATATGTCATTTGCAACTATCTTTTCCCATTCCGTTGGTTGCCTATTAATTTTCTGGGTTGTTTCCTTTGCTGTGCAGAGTTTTTAAATCTTGATGAGGTCCCAACAGTTTATTTTTGCTCAAAGATCTGAATCTTAAAGTGACCAAGGATGGAAAACATTCAGGGCCATCATTCTGATGTGTCCATGTGAAGAGGTTTTCTATAAGTTTCTGAGATCCCTAGAGCCACTAAATCTCCTGCCCTTCCTATAGCACTGCTAGTTCAGCTTTTCCTTCAGTTCTGCAAAGCCCTCTTGGTTGAACTTAGCCAACCTCACAACTGAAAAGACTGAATAGGGTAAAAGCCTCAATTATGAATAATCAAAGGAGATTAGGAAGCCAGCAATGTTGGCTTTTAGAGGCTATCATGGGGCAGACATGATACAATTTATTTTATTTCTTTTTTTTTTTAATGTTTTATTTATTTCTAGGAGAGAGAGAGAGAGAGACAGCGTGAGCAGGGAGGGTCAGAGAGAGGGAGACACAGACTGAAACAGGCTCCAGGCTCTGAGCTGGCAGTCAGCAGCCCTCGACGCTGGGCTCGAACCCACGAACCGCGAGATCATGACCCGAGCGAAAGTCGGACGCTTAACCGACTAAGCCACCCAGGCGCCCCTGATGCAATTTATTTTAAAAAATCACTCTCATCTCCTTGCTTCCTCTTTCTTCCCCTGCTCTGCTCTCCCATCATGCACTATGCATGCATTGTATCATCCAGGTGAGTGGTGGTGAGTGTTTGGCCCAGAGTGAGGGCAGAGAAGTTACAGAAAATGAGACACACATGAGAGCTTGCTTATCTCAGTGTCCTGCTATAGGCAGGAGAGAGAACTCGGTGGCCTGCTCTCCTTCCCCTAACACCCTCACAGCAGAGTTAGTTTTAATGTGCCTCATCTTTTGGGTGGGGTAAGAAACAGGAGACCTTTAATACACAGTGATTCCACCAGCTAGAAAATAGGGTCCCTTGAGAGTCTTGCAATTTGCCCAAGCACACCAGTACTCACCCTTGTGGGTAGAATAAAACAAATGCCTTGATTTTCATACATCTTTCTAAAAGGAATGAAGTATGGAAGGGAGATGGATGACTTGCTTGTCTTTTAAAGTCAGCAGTAGGTTTCTACAGTGTTGTGTCGATCGGCCAGCCCTCAGTTCGCCCTTTCACTTTTCTGTTTTTCTGGGCCTGCTGAAAGGCAAATTTCTCCTATGATTCTAGGCTTTTCCAGGCTAGCTGGTTAAATTTCTAAGGCTCCTAGGGAACGGATACAATAAATACCCATTACCAAAAGTAATCTGCGACTGAGGGTGCAAAGGAATTTGTGGTGGAGGAAGAATTTGCCCCTTCAGCAACCTAATTCTGTGATGGCTGAGTTCTCTGGGCTGAGGTACAAGCTGTGGGCTTCACTGCTAAACTGGAGAAGAGCCCTAACTAATTGGCTTGGACCCTAGCTGCGAGCAGAGGAACACACCTCATTTTTGTTGAAGTTCCAGAACAGAGATTGGATAGACAGAGAGAGGATTTGAGTGGGCTGTTTGCCCAGGAGGGTCCCCCTATTGAGGGTGCCATGAATTTCTTGCTAAGCCCCATATATGGCTGCCTTCAGCTCTTACCAGGCACTGATCCAATTCCCTGTGGACCCAACAGGGACACAGAGCACCCTACCCTATTGATGGTAAGTAGGGATGGAAAATTATGGTTAGGCTGTTTTTCTCTGTAGAGAGCCTAACTCTCAGAGTTTCTCGGTGTCCTTCAAGTCTTATCCCTGTAATATATTTCCAACCAAGTTCCTGGTTATTTAGAAACGCCCACTGTCCCCTCCCAAGCATTATAATCTTACCGTTTTGGTGCACGACGGGGCCGTAGAAGCTGCTCTAGGCAGCTGCTCCATTGTACAAACATGGAAACTAGGAGTACAGCACCGGATTGTCCAGCATACGTTGGGATCCTGAGGTCACCTTAGTTGTCAATAAAACAATTCTGGAAACTAAATATTTTTAGGTTGTAAGTGGTAGAGCAAAGTCCCAAAATGTAATTGGCAAGGTCAACGTAAGATCTTTATGCAAATGGAATCCTACCAGATGGATTGTTTCCGTGTCTGGCTCGTCTCCAACCACAAATGATGCTTTTGAGATTCACCCATGTTGCAGTGTGTATTGGTAGCACGTTCCTTTTTATTGCAGAGTAGTATTCTACTGTATGGACATAATTGGTTCATCCATTCATGTGTTCATGTGTCCATGGATTGCCTCTGGCTTTTGGCTATTTTGAATAAAGTCACTATGAACATCCATGTACAAGTCTTTGGATGAACATAGATTTTTATTTCTTTTGGGTAAATATCTAGGATTAGACTTGCTGGCTCAGGAGACAGATTTTAATACCAGCTCTGCCACTAATTTGTTGTTACATTGAGCAAATTATAGCCCCTCTCTGGGCTTCAGAGTCCTCATTTATGAAACGAAGGGGTTGAACTAGATAGGTCTTTTTTTCTTTAAATAGATTTTTAAAAAATGTTCAGTTATTTATTTTGAGAGAGAGAGAGAGAGAGAGACAGGGAGAGTGAGCAGAGGAGGGGCAGAAAGAGAGAGAGGGACACAGAGAATCTCAAGCAGTCTCTGTACTGCTTGAACTTATGCGGGGTCGAACTCATGAACCGTAAAATCATGATCTGAGCTGAAATCAAGAGTTGGACGCCACCCAGGCACCCCTAGATAGATGTTTTTGAACTGTGCTCCTTAAATCCTCTAGCTTCGGAATCTGTTGGTTGGGGGAGAGGGGAGTAAAGGGCGAAGGGCTGAGTCTCCATTCTTACATTGCCCAGATAGCTTGTCTAAACGTTAAAATGTTGACCTTCCCTATTGCAGTTTATTTGAAGAAGAAAGTGTTCATGAGTAAGAATGTTTAAAATCATAGGCCTACATAATCTCTCAGATTCCATTGACTCTGCAAAATTTTTGGAGGCTATGAGAGAATTTGCCTTCTTCCAAACTTCCATGAGTAATGTTCTGGGAACAACATCTAAGATCAAAGAAGAGCCAGATTGGGTGAAAAATTACCTCTCTTTTCTTTCTAAATATGGCAGAAGGTGACACTAAGCTGTAACTGAGCTGAAATACAAACTCAAAAGAACATTTCTGACTTCCAGTCCAGACAAGATGGCACAGACACATTTCTCCCTGCTTTTCCTAGCTAAGTATGATTATAAACCCTGGAGATATAATTCAAAAAGCAGCCAAGGGGGAAGTCTTGAAGGTGGTAAGAGAAAAGTAAACTGATTTGGGACCCTGGAATTAAAATGACAGCGCAACCTCAGGGTGTCTTAAGTCACCCTCACTCAACAGAAGAAGATGACCAGGCTTGGGGGTTCCTGACCCCTAACATGGCAACAGAAGACCACCAAGGTGGGCTTGTTTCTCTCCCAGATCAGATGGAAGTCCTTCTAACAACACCAGGCAAGCCCAGTACCACCAGTAAGGGGGGGGTGTGTGTCAATGGGGAACAGTAGTAACAGTAAATGGTAGGGGAAGTGCTCTACTTTCTTGCCCAGCCTGACACTCCTCTTCTCTCCCAAGAGATACTTGAGAGATACCTAAGCAGGCAGCACCAGCTAGGGGAATCCCAACACAAGTGGCCCAGCAGGCCAGAAAGTGTCTTCGTCCCCACGGGCCTAAAACTCCCCTCCCCAACCCACAGACACCTACTTGCCTGCCTGGTCTAGGGAAACCCCTCCCCACCCAGCAGCACATAAATGAAAAAGTAGAAAATCTCAGCCAGAAAAAAAACCCCCAAAAACAAACAAACAAACAAACAAACAAACAAAAACGTTTTCAAAGAAGAGGATAAATAGATGGGGAATAAACACATGGAAAGATGTTTATAACATTAGCCCTCTGGGAAGTGCAGATTAAATCCCCAGTAAGAGATCACTAGACACTTATCAGAAGGGTTAACATAAAAAATAGTGATGATACCAAATGCTGATGAGGATGTGGAGAAACTAGAGGTCGCATACAGTGCTGTGGGAATGTAAAACGGTACAGGGACTCTGGGGAACAGTTTGGCAGCTTCTTAAAAAATGAAATAGGCAACTCCCATGTGACCTGGGGATTGTACCCTTGGGCACTTATCCCAGAGACAAGAAAACTTAGATTCCCTCAAAAACCTGCACACAAATGTTCATAGCTGCTTTGTTTGTAATAGTTCCAAACTAGAAACAGCCCAGATGTCTTTCAACTGGAGAATAGTTAAATATTCTGTAGCACATCCATACTACCGAGTACTATTCAGCAGTCAGCATTAAAAAGGAATAAACTAGAGATATAACTTGGGTGACTCTCCAGAAAGTTAGGTTGAGTGAAAAAAGCCAGTCCCCAAAGGTTACATGTTATGTGATTCTACGTACATAACATTTTTGAAATGACAAAATTTTATTTTTTATGTTTATTTTTGAGAGAGAGAGAGAGAGAGAGAGAGAGAGAGAGAGAGAGTACGAGCAGGGGAGGGGAAGAGAGAGAGGGAGACATAGAATCCAAAGCAGGCTCCAGGCTCTGAGCTGTCAGCACAAAGCCTAACACGAGGGTTGAACCCACAAACCTTGAGATCATGACCTGAGCCGAAGTCGGACACTTAACCGACTGAGCCAACCAGGCACCCCAGAAATCACACAATTTTAGAAAAGAGAACAGATTAGTGGTTTCCAGGTGCCAGGAGTTAAGGACCCAGGTGTGTGGAGGAGAGAGTATGGTGGAAGGGGCTAGAAGGAGGTGGGTGGGGTGATCAAAGGGCAACTAGAAGGGATCCTTGTGGTGATGGAATGTTCTGTATCTCTACTGTGGTGGATGTCACAGGAACCTATGCATGGTATAAATCGTATTAAAACAAAACACACACGCGCACCTACATTCGCACACAAATGAGTACAAGTCAGTTTGGGGAAATGTGAGCAATATGGGTGGGTTGTATCCATGTCACTACCCTGGTGTGGCATGGTGCTACAACTTTGCAATATGGTATCATTGGGGGAAACTGGGCAAAGGGTACACACCATCTCCCTGTATTATTTACTATCGCTGCACTTGAATCTACAATGATTCCAATTAAAAGCTCAATTAATAAAGGAGGGCTTTTCAAAAACAAGGAAGTAGGTCACAGACCTCGATCCTAGGAAGGACAGACATTTGAGGGAGTCAGAGTGACTCTTCCATTCCAGAGAGGACAGTGACTGTGGAGGTTTCCCTGACAGAATGTGAGATGCAGGCGGCCACACTTTGTTGCTTCTAGAAGAGCGCTCTTAAGTACCTAATGCTCTTTATTCAAATTTGGAAAATGAGGTAGACTGCTTATTTTTTTTTTTCTTTTTTGGGTCCGCCGGTAAATAAGACTGTAATTAGTGAAGTATTTTCAGGAGCACTAAGGCTCTTACCCATTAGTTATACCAGATCCAGGATGTTTTAATTGCCCTTTTATAACAAGTGCCTTGACAGACACTTTTGTGTTCGCTCAATGTGTGAAAAAAAAGAGTCTACAACTCCAAACACTACAGCTTAGAAGAAAAAACCCTTCTGAGAAAAGATGTTTTGAATATAACATCACATCGTTGATGGAATTTAATTATATATGAGCACTTAAGTTTAGCACCTTGTAGCCAATTTTTACACTTGCGATTTTAGGTTTCTTTAGTATATTTACTCAGTCTGCCAAATGTAACTTATTTTTTTTCTAAACGCGGAGTACGCAGGGAAGTTCCCTCTCCAAGTCAAGACTGGGTATAGGAGACGGACAGAGATGATTAAACTGTTGAGAATTGCCAAGGAGAGGTGACAAAGTAATGTTTCAGGGGATCCCTCGTGCTTGGTCCAGACCCCCTCTTTAGGACCAATGCACTCCTACCCCAGCTGCTGAGAGAATGGGCTGTGGATGGCTCAGAGATGTGCCCTTCCCGGGAAACCTTCTGTAGGCTTCCCAGTGCTGGCCTTGGGCCAATGACTGACTGGTCTCTTCCCATTGAACTGTTTGTATACGACTCTCGGTCTTAGAAAGAGGCTCTTTGACTGGGTTTCCAGAAAGCAAGCCTGAGAAGAACTTGGGTGCAGGGAGTTTATTAGGGAGGTGACCCTACATATTAGGAGTGAGGGAGCAAGAGAGAAAAACAGGGAAGGGAAACAAGCCAATAAGAGACACATCGTCGAGCTGGTCACTACCGTGGGTACCTGGGGATTAGCCTCTCGGGAGATGTCTGAGGAACATGGAGTCTTGCTCAGGTTTGTCTCACTAAAAGCTGGGGTATTTATCTTTATGTGGCTGCCCCCAATTAAAGGATAGGGACACTAATCCCCCCAGACTTCTGGTTGTCTTGTGCCCAGACTAAGCCAATTCTCAGGGTTTCTGAGAGCACTTTCCTGCAGAAAATCAAAGAGGCCCAGCAGATATTTGACGTAGGATGCTTGGCAGCTTGCAAGGACATTATCCACTACAGTTCAGCCCAAATCAGAGGTGAGTGAGGGTCTGTGGTGTGGGGCACACAAAGGGTCTCCTACTCGGGGGAAAGAACACCAGCGTCTTGCCCAGATGGGAGTCAGAGGAGCTCCTACTTTACAGGGGAGATTTCCAGGGCGAACTAGATCCTTTCACACTAAGCATGTGCTTGTGTGGGGGGAGGGGGGGAGAGGGGCACAGATACTGATATGAAGTCTTAGGACATCTGTACTGTGTTAAGGTGTGACCTTCAGGCATTGAAAAGAAAGAAAAGAAGATTGGTTACCAAAAAACAAAACAAAACAAAACAAAAAAGGCACAGGAGAAAACCAATGAGAAAACATCAACAGTGGGTCTCAAAGCATCGTCCCCAAACTAGCAGCATCAGCATTACCTGGGGGACTGGTTAGAAATAGAAATTCTCGGGGTGCCTGGGTGGCTCAGTCAGTTAAGCGTCTGACTCTTGGTTTCGGCTCAGGTCACGATCTCATGGTTCCTGAGTTCAAGCCCCATGTTCGGTTCTGTGCTGACAGCACGGAGCCTGCTTATGATTCTCTCCTCTTTCTCACTGTCTCTCTGCTCCAACCTTGCTCTCTGTCTCTCTCAAAATAAGCAAATACACTTAAAAGAAAAAGAAATAGAAATTCTCTGGCCCTGCCCCAGACCTACTAAAGCAGGAACGGGGGTGGGGAGTGGTGTGGAGCCCAGCATTCTGCTTAGACAAGATCCGCCTCCCCCCAACCAGGGATTCTGATGTGATCGAAAGTCTAGGAGCTACCTGTCTCATTCCAGATCATTCACTTGTCCCCCTGTGATTTCAGCAACCAAGCCATTGATCTAATTCACAAATTTTGCTCCAGCTAAACCAGGTTTAGAAATGAGGTGGCGCAAAGTGGAAAGTTATTCAACAAGCATTCCCTCTGTTAGTCCTTGCATTGGGTGGGTGTGATCTGAGGGCAAATTTTAAAGAGTTTCAACTCCCCTGCAAGGTACCTTTCTGTCTTTTAAGTTCTGCAGTCGGCTGCTGCCTCCTTCTCTCCTCCCCACCCCACAGACACTGACTGATCACCTGCAATGCGCCAAGCCCTCTATACAGATGTTAAGGGTACAAGTGAAACAGGCAAGTCTTGTTCTCGTGGAACTTGACTTCTGGCGTGTGTGTGTGTGGTGCCAGGGGGGCGGGGGGGCGGTTGAGAAAATCATTAAGCAGCAAATCAATGATATAGCACATTAGAAGGTACTAAGTACTCTGGAGAAAAAGACAGCAAGAGAGGTGGGGAGGAGGTGCTCTGAGGGTGGGAGGGACTTGCAGTTTTAAACAGGGGGCTGGGGGAGGCCTCATTGAAGTGACACGGGCACTGCGGGCCCTGTGTTTTGATGGAGAAGAGGGAGGGAAAGGTGCAGATAATTAGGGGTATGGAAGTCCCAGGCATGGAAGTCAGCAGGATCAAACACATGCCCTAAGGTGGGCATCTGCTGACCATCTGCTCTAGACCTGTGTGCGGAGACAATGCTGTGTGACCGGGGAGCTTTGTCTGTAAACCCTCCGCAACTGAGCAGCAAAATCGAAGTGACATTTTGAAAGTGGAAGCATCTGCATCGGCGTATAAAGTGAGGCCGGAAGTTAGGATGGGGCCGGTTTTATTTATTCCATAGGTTTATACGTTTATCTCGACCTGTTATCAGTACATCTGTTGGTGTGGTATATGTTTGTAAAATTTATTTCTGATACATAAACAGAAATAAAGCCGGGCTGAGGTTTTAAGGAGGCAAGGAACCCCAGGTGGAAGGTGGGACTCGGGTCTTCTGTTTATAACTCTTTGTTGTTGCTTTTTTTTAATGTGTATCTATTTATTTGGAGAGAGAGAGAGAGCGTGCGCGTGGGCGCGCACAAGTTGGAGAGAGACAGAGAGAATCCCAAGCAGGCTCCTCGCTGTCAGCAGTGAGAGGGGGCGGGGACAGGGCTTGATGGGGCTCGAACTCAAAACCTTAAGATCCTGACGTGAGCCGAGATTAAGAGTCAGACGCTTAACTGACTGAGACACCCCGGCGCCCCAAACTCTTGGTTTCAGAAAATGTCTAGGAGCCTTCTGAAGTCACGTCCAACATTGCAAGCCCTGAGCCCAGTAGAAGGAATTGTAGATAGTGGGCAAAGCTGGTCCTTGCCGTGTGGCTTTCATCATGTGTGGCTTTAATTCACGTTCCCCTAGCTTCAGGCCTGAGCACTTTCCTATCACGAATAACCCGCTGGAAAAATTGTCAAGTGGTGTCTTCATGGCAACCCTTTCCTTTTGGTTATGTAAGAAAATTAGTAAGGCTCTCAGGGATCATTTCACCCGAGCTAATAAATCAGGCAGTTCCTTGCATCAAGGCAAATAACAGTCTGGGCTGGAGAGCTGGGCCGGTAATAAGTTCAGAGGAGCTTCAAGTGTTTGTGAAGGGGGCATGCTGATGTGCAGCTTCGGACTTTCCCATGTCAGCACTAAATGTCTCGATTCAGGTTAAACAAAAACCACCTCTGCTTAGAAGAGCAGTCCTCAGCACACTCTTTCATAACCAATTTGCCAGAAACGATGATTTATTTAGTGCATTAAGCATAGAGGCCACTTCTCTGATCAGCCCTGGGAAGTATTTGGAAGGTAGTCTCAGGCTTCCCCAGTAAGCAAGCTGGCTTACTCTCTCCATGCATTCCAGACACCTCCTTGGACCATGATCCTCTCTGTCCACAGGTTTGCAGGAAACACCGTGAAATTTAATTCCAGCGGGGTTTGTGACCACTGAATTTCTGGGTGTTTGTTCAATATGATCAACGCTGAACAATTTGCCAGGGAATGGTGCACCCTACCCATGGCCCTGGAGAAGTCCCCTTTTGAGGGATGTTCGAGAAAGCCTGTGTGTGGCGGTGTCAAAGTAGATTTGGCTACAAACCAGCGTGGGGTGAGACCAGCAATTCTCAGCCTTCTGGGGTATGAGAAGCCTTTTAAAAAATCCAGATATTTAGGGAAACTACTGCTCTGGTTTTTCTTTTAGGACCCATTGACTAAGAAAATATGTAACAAATATGATGATTCAAAAACATTACTTGGTTTAGTTACTTAAGCTTTGGCTTTTACTCATCACAATAGCATCTACTGATAATTTGGGAAAAAATCAATGGCCCGTATATGTCTGAGATAGCTGTTTCTTAAATGTTTATTTATTTATTTTGACAGAGAGGGAGAGCGAGGGAGGGGCAGATTGAGAGAGAGAGAGAGAGAGAGAGTCCCAAGCAGGCTCTGCGCTGTTAGCAAGAGGGCTCGAACTCACCAACCGTGAGATCATGACCTGAGCCAAAATTAAGAATCACACCCTTAACTGGCTGAGCTACCCAGCCGCCTAAATAGGTTTATTTTTTAAACCAGTCCTCAAATGAATTCAAGGTTTTCACCTAAATCCACTCCTCCCCCCGAAATGGCACTCACTGCCTCACTGTTGGGAATTTGTATTAGATGGCTTTCCAGATGGAATTCTTTTGCACCCTCCAGGCCCACCCTCAACGACAGCTTGTCAAGTGTCTACACTGGCATTCTGGAGGTGGAGGGATCAGGTAGGGAACATATCCTTGAAACTGGACTCCGTCTATCTATGGTGACAGGGAGAGAGCACGGCGCACCTGGGGTCACTGTGCCCGGTTTTCTGCCTGAATGTCACCATGCCAGGTCACACTGCCTTGCCAGAGAGTCCCTGAGCTTTTCTCAGAATGACTTCCTGCTGTGTGCTCTTCACCGAGTGGATTTATTTATTAAGGTCACTCCGTTCCGATGTCATCATTTATAATCTCTCCTGTGAGGATCTTCTCTTGTCCATGTCACCCCCACGCGGAGGGGGCCCCCTCCTTTTCAGGAACGAAAGCTTGGTGTGGGCTTACTTCCCAAAGTACAAATAATTGAGACAGGGCCTCACTGGATCCCATGCCTCATGGTGTTGGTAAAACTTTATTTTGTTTTATTTTAAACGGAATCATTTGCAAGCTTGATTTGCAAAACAAGAAATGCGCTGTCTCTCACAACGTGAGTGAAATGGGTTTGGAGTATCTCCAGTGTTTCTTCTACCCCAGTGATGAGTGTGGGTGTTTTATATATCCTGCCCCATGTGCAGGGCTCACACAGACCTTTTAAAGTTAATTAAAAAGCCTTCCATGGGCTGCCAGACTGGGACCGCAACGTTCCTCCGTAACCTTTTGTATCAGATTAAAAACCTCTGACAATCAGCGAAGTTGCCAAATTTCAAATGAAGTGTTCCGAGTGAATTCAATAAGCCGTGGCGATTCGGTTGGCTTTACGGTGACTCCTGCTTCTGGTTCAGCGAGAGCCAAGGGCTTCAGAGGGACTGAACCCGTCCCATTGAAAACCTGCTCACTGTCGTGCTCTTTTCAGTAGCAACCCCCTGGCCCCACCCCAACACCCACAAGGTTCCCAACCAGAGGCGAGTGTTGTCCAACGTGCCACGGGTGTGCTTTGGGCCGAAACAAGGTTCCCTGGCACCCGCAAGATGGTAAACCCCGCACACGTACAGTAGCGGAGCAAACCTCCCCAGCGTTTCTGCGGAAAACTGGTTCATTTTGTTTAACACGGTGTTTCCCAGATGCAAGTGGCCAGACCGGCCGATTTCCCCCTAATAACCTTTAACAGCTTCCCCCCAAGAGCTTGCAACATCTCACAAAGGCTAGTTTGAACGCTCTGTGAAAATGAACCCTCTGACTCATACATCTTATAAAAGCCATGGCTTTCCTGTGAGAAAAGAAAGGCTCCATCCCCAGCAGAGCGTGAGAGCAGGAGATGGTGGGCTGAAGAGAGATGTTTGGTGAGCAGAAATGTTTGCGTTTCTCTGGTGTTTGGCGGGAGACTTGATGTGGGTCCGTGGTAATGGAATATCCTGTCTCTTCTGAGAGAGATTTGGTCTGGTTAGAGGACTAAGCCCCCCATGCTCCCAAGGTGTATCACCCTGAAGCACCACGGTGTGTGTATCGTTGCAAAAACTGGCTTTCACAAACTGTGGCACCATCGGCTGCCATCTTGTAATTCTACACCACTGGTGCCATCTTGCTCCTTCGCCCACTACGCGTATAGTGATGAGCAGGCCTCACCCATAGGTAATGGCGTCACAATTACATAAGGAAGGCCAGCCCATGGGCACACATGCTTGGGTCCATCTGAGGTTTCAGGGGCACTCGGTGCAACAGGCCCGGCTAGGGTGTACCCGCGAGCTGGTGCTCTGTGGAGAACATTTTGACTTGTCACTACTGGCTCCCCAAGCCCCCAACTGTCTGGGCTGGTAGAGTTTGGAGAACACTGAACACAATCTGAGTTCTTTAGTAAGGGCAGAGTTCGGGTCCCAGCAGGGAACAAGCGACACTCACGGAAGAGTTTAACTGGAAGAGAGTTTAATGGAGAGCTTATTGATGTTGGAGCTCCTGTAGGTAAAGGAAATAATAATTATGAGTAATTAACTATAGGCATGCAGTAGGCCAGCTCTAGAGAATAGAGAGAACCTGTGGAAGTCCTAACTATGTGCTACTTTTTACCCTCATCCAACTCCATCTTCTTATTGGGCAAGAGGAACAAAGGGGAAAAAGATTTCACAAGAATAGCTCAAGGGGTGTAGATACAAAGCGCTAAGAGTCTCCACAAATTGGGGCCCTATGTCTAATTGTGAGGTTAGAAGCGAGTACCGTGTTTCTAATGTTTTAAGGGTAAATGTTTTGAGAATTATTTACTTAGAGATTTCCAAAAAAGCTGAAGGGCATTCCTTGTATTCTAATACCTTTCTTGAGTGAGAGGCAGGACGAATGAACACAGCGCCCATGCGATCTAAGCTCTGTATGGGTACAGCTGCACGATTTTTTTAAAATTAAATAACAGTTCTGAAGCCTCGATTCTTAGCTATAGAAAAAAAATGTGGATTTTGATATAAATACCAAAGCAGTCCCAAAGTAGTTTAATCAACTTTATTCATACAAATGTATATATTTCTAGGTCAAGTGCTGGTCATTAATCAGTTTCTGAGAAAGTGGATGTGAATCTTGACATTTTACAGATTGAATAGGATCTACACTTCTTCAGAAGAGCTTAATTAAAGTACTCTCAGATTCATTTGTCACTTTTAGACCGTTGCTCCTTCCTCATCTCTTTGGAGGGTGCGTTATCCTCTCCTTTCCCCCCTTACAATCATCATTTAACCTCCTATGTACTCTCCTCCTCATTTGTTAAAACTTGGAGTCCCTGTGTCACAGCTTTCATCCTTATTATTCTGAAGGTAAATTAAATGTCCCCGGGGGCACCCAGCCCAACACCCTGGCCTCTCAGTTCTTTGACCTCTTCATATTCAATGGCTTTCTCCCCCACCCACTATCAGCTACTTAATTCCGTGGTCACACTAGACACCATCATCGTTGAAAACCACACCATCACTGCATTTACTCTTTGAACACTTATGTCACTCTATCCACTCCCTTCCTGCCTTTCCAGCTTACTGCTCAAACATACTCACTATAAGAGTTTCTAAAGTCCCTCACTCCACTGACCTTACCACGTCCCCCCTGTATGGCACCCTCCTCCCAATCGATCTCACTTCCTTCTTTATCTGACATAGATTAGGTCGTTCTCATCATTAATACCATTGGACATATGAACACCATTGGAAGGAACCTCCTTTAATCTCTGGCCATTGAATTTCAAAATCTACTTGCATCTTAACTCATTGCTCATTTTTCTTCCTTTTACAATGGCCTGAGTGCTCCTCCTTGTATCCAAGGTCAAACCCTCCACTGCCCTCTGGATTCCTGGCTTCTGGGGGAACCTCATTTCATTATTTTTCTTTGCCCTTTCTTGTGTCTTTAGTCTAGCACTTTTGCTACTGGATTCTTCTTAAACATTGAACTTGATTTCGGCAATGCCATCCAAACACAACCAGACACATAAAGACATACCCCCGCCCCACTCCTGGGGCATCCTATCCCTGTTTAGCCCTCATTCTATGTTTCTTTTCTTTTCTTTTCTTTTCTTTTCTTTTCTTTTCTTTTCTTTTCTTTTCTTTTCCTTTCCTTTCCTTTCCTTTCCTTTCTTTTTCTTTCCTTTTCTTTTCTTTTCTTTTCTTAACTAAGCTTCTTAAAATGGTGGCTGATACTCACCGTCTCTGCTTAATTATTTCTTATTTGTTATTGTTGTTATAACAGATATTACTAGGGTTCACCAGTATCTGGTTCTCCATTTCCTTAGCCCAACGGAAAGCTTCATTTTTTGGCTTCTTTGCGGTAGGAGACCTTGTGAGTTATCTAGCCAATGGACCCCAAAATTTAAGAGTGAGTACATGAGTCTCCATGCTTTCCTCCCCTACAACAACTACTGAGGCAGGTGTATATTATAGAGAGTTCAATTTTAGGATGATGGACCCTCTGTCACCCTTGGTAATCGAGTGACTATAGCAGAAATCCCTGCTGATCTGCACAGTGTACTTTACATAGGAAATAATGTCTTGTATGTTAAACCCGTGAAATTTTGCAATGTATTTTTACAACAGCAATATCTACCTTAGTGACTAATTCACTCATCATTCCACTCCCCTCTGGCATTTTGCCTGATTACCATCTACCCAAACTACTTTTTTTTTTTTTTTAATATTTTTATTTCTTTTTAGGAGAGAGAGAGAGAGAAAGACAGCATGAGCAGGGGAGGGTCAGAGAGAGAGGGAGATACAGACTCTGAAATAGGCTCCAGGCTCTAAGCTGGCAGTCAGCACAGAGCCCGACGCGGGGCTCGAACCCACGAACCGTGAGATCATGACCTAAGCGAAAGTCAGACGCTTAACCGACTAAGCCACCCAGGCGCCCCTTTTCAATCCTATCTTAATTGACCTTTCAGTAGCATGCAATATCATCTCTCTTTCTTCCTTCTTGAAATAGTCTACTCTCTTGGCTTCAACGGCACTAGATTCTCTTTGGCTGCTCCTTCGTGGTCACTTTTCCTGACTCCTTTTTCTCTTTCTTATCTTGATATTTTGGAGGTCCTCAAAGCTCAGCCTTAAAAGTTTCAGCCATACTGGCCTTCTCTCAGTCCTTTGAGTGAATGATCTCATGACCTTTACACTTTACACACCTTAGCCAGGAGCAAAGAAGGGAATGGGAGAGTTAAGGCAGGTGGAAAGTAGAAGAAGAGTATGTCAGACAAATCCCTACTTACCTTTAGATTTCAACTTAACTGCCAGTGGCTCAGAGAGTATGCCTGTCACCTTTCCAGACTAGGTTGGGTCCCCCTAATTATTCTCTCCACAGTACTCTTTATGTTTCCTTCATAGCATTTACCATACATGATTGTAACTATAATTATTTATGCAATTATCTGCCTTCTTCATTAATAGGTAAGCTTCTTAAGACAAAGGTTGTTTCTATTTTGTCTACCATTGAATTTTTAGTGCTTATCACTGGTCAGTTCATAGTAGGTGATCACTAAATTTTTGTTGAATGAACTCATGACTAGTGATTCTCATCTTTGCTATTATGCTTCTATGAAATATAATCCATTTTTAAAAATCATGGGGAGCCAGAGTATGGTCACATGGTCCAAAATTTCAATTTAGCCCTGGAAATCATATACACCTTCAAATTCTAGGGACTGCATATCTTCTTAGGGGGCATAGTTCACGTGCAGCCTAAATAATTCTTCTTAAAATTGAGTCACTTGTATAGAACAGATGCTTAATAATTCAGATACATTGCGAGGTTGCCTTTCAAAGAAAGCTGTAGAAATTTAAGATATAATTCAACACATAAAAGTATATGAACCTCTTCTCAAATTGCATTTTTATTTCTACCTAATCAGTCTATAAGTTTTCAAGTCTGCTAAACTACACTGAACTCAATGGAATCCATACAAAATAAATTCAGCCTTAATGTCAATTGGCTCAATCAGTTCCAGTGCAAAAACTTGTACTTCCTTGATTAAACAGCCAAATCAGCCTTCCTCCCACCCCCGTAGAATATTTTGATAAGAAGAAAAACTTAATCTGTGAAATTAGTTTGGATGCCTGGATTATTTTACATGTATTTGTTGAAGAGATTTGCTGAGTTGCATATTTTCACCTATCTGTCAAATAGCTTTTCAATAAGGAGGCTGACATGAATAAATCAACAATTTTGGATAAGTTCTTCTGTCTCTTGATGCAGTGAACCTTATTTGCAAATGTCATAGCATAAATTCCCCTGACAAATATTGTAGTGGAAGTTGTACATAACTACCTTCTATTTCCACTTAAAAAGAAAAAGACCTAAATTTCTAACCACATGATCATCTCAATAGATGCTGACAAAGTATTTGACAAAATCCAATATCCATTGATGATAAAAATTTGCAACAAATTGTAAATAAAGAGAAACTTCCTCAGCCAGATAAAGAGGATGTATGAGCGCCCTACAGCTAACATCATACTTAATGGTGCAAGATTGAATGCTTTTCCCTAAAGATTGGAAACAAGACAAGTATTTCTTATTACTCCCATTCAACATGGACTTGAAGTCTTAGTGCAATAAGGCAAGAAAAAGAAATAAAAGTCATCAAGGTTGAAAAGGGAGAAGTAAAACTTTCTTAATTAGCAGATGGCTAATGTAGAAGATGTTAAGACATTTACAGGGGCGCCTGGGTGGCTTAGTCGGTTAAGCGTCCGACTTTCGCTTAGGTCATGATCTCGCGGTTCATGGGTTCGGGCCCCGCGTCGGGCTCTGTGCTGACTGCCAGCTCAGAGCCTGGAGCCTGTTTCAGTCTGTGACTCCCTCTCTCTCTGACCCTCCCCTGCTCACGCTGTTCTCTCTCTCCTAGAAATAAATAAAACATTAAAAATTTATAAAAAAAAAAAAAAAAAAAAAAAAGACATTTACAAAGGCTACTGCTACCTAACAAACAGCTGCAGAAATGTAACAGGACACACTGTCAGTATACAAAAATTAACTGTATTTGCAAGCAATGAACATTCCAAAAAATAAAATTAAGAAAACAATCCCATTTTACAATAGCCTAAAAAAAGAAGAAAATACTTAGAAATAAATTTGATACAAGAGCAAGAATTCTACACAGAGAACTATAAAACATTGCTTACAGAAATGAAAGAGGATCTTAATCAATGGAGTGACATTGCATGTTTATGGATTGGAAGACTCAATACTATTAAGATGGCAATTCTCCCCCAAACTGACTTATAAATTCAGTGTAATCCCTACCAAAATTCCAGCTTGCTATTCTTTTGCAGAAATTGACAAGCTGATCCTAAAATTTATATGGAAATGCAAGGGACTCAGAATAGCCAAAATAGTCTTGAGAAAGAACATAGTTGGAGAATTTATACTTCATCATGTCAAAACTTAGTGCAAAGCTAATCAAGACAGGGGGGTACTGGCAAAAGGACAGACCTACAGATCAAAGGAGAGGTATGGGGACAACAGGAGAGCCACATAGGAAAGATTGGATTTAGACCCTTACCTCATGTCATACGCAAAAGTGAACTCAAGATGGATCATGAACCTCCATGTCAGAGGAAAAACTATAAAGCTTCTAAAAGAAAACATAGGAGTAAATATTTATGATCTGAGGATCAGACTTCTTCACAGTAAAACCTTTTATGCTCCAAAAGACCCCATTAAGAAAATGAAAAGACGAGAGATAGACTGGGAGAATATATTCAAATCCTATATCTAATACAGGAGTTTTATCTAGAATATGTAAAGTAGTCTTGAAACTCAATAATAACAAATAATTTTTAAAAAATCTAAGCATGAGCAATGGATGCATATGAGTAGATATTTTTTCCAAAGAAGTTATATAAATAGTCAATGAGCATGTGAAAAACTGCTCAACATGATTAGCCATCGGGGTAACGACCCAAATGCCCATCACCTGGTGGACGGATACACAAAATGTGGTATATCCATATAATAGAATACTACGGGGCAATAAAAAGGGATGAAATGCCAATACATGCTCCATCCTCCATCGTGACAACTTCAAAAACATTATGCTAAATGAAAGAGGCCAGATGTAAAAGATGAAATATTGTATGATTCCCTTTATGTGAAACGTCCAGAATAGGCGAATCCATAGAGACCAAAAGCAGAGTAGTGATTGCCAAGGGTTGGGGGTGAGGTGGGGTCAGGAATTGGGAACGACTGCTATTTTGTCTGGGGTTTCTTTTGGGATTATGGAATGTTCTGGAATGAGACAGTGGTGATGGGTGGACAACTCTGTGAATTCACCAAAAACTGTTGAATTGTACACTAAAAATGAGTTCATTTTCTGTTAGGTAAATTCTACTTCAATAAAAGAATTTAACAAAATAAAGATAACATGGTAACAACCCCTTCATTACCAGTGCCATTTCGGTGGCAAGTGAATTCAGTTTTCCATACTAGATCAATCTTTTAAAATTCTTTACTTATGGAACGTTAGTCCGTTGTTTATGTGAGCAAACTAATTAGGCAATAGATTTTTCTTTCTTTCGTCGTTATTTTTTTTCCCCACTAAAAACTCCAGAGGACTCTTTTCCAGGGTCAACTGGATTGCATTTGTTGTATGATGGCTAAACCCTTAGGCTCTGGGATTTGAGGATCCTGCCTCTCCCATTTAGCGGTGTTAATTTGCGACACAATCACTTAAACTCCTCAAATTCTCCTTCATCTTTAAAGCAGAGCTAACAATAGAAATGACTTCATGTTTGCTGAGAGGGATTAAACGGCTTCTTACAATGCCTGGTACAGAGTAAATGCTCAACCAAAATAAATACAATCTACTCTATGAGCTGAATGCTAGACACCCTGATATAAACCAATAACCCACTTACAAGGCTTGCTCAAGTTTCTCTAAGGCTGAGCCAGAACCAAGATCTTTTGGCTTTTTGTTCTATTTCAGATTTCAACATTTAGAGTGGCTTCCCTATCTTTTCTTTCCCCTTTGCCTGACCTGGTCTTGACTTTGAGCTTCTTGAACTGTTTGTGTAACAGTCTCAGTAGCAGCTACCGTAGGCTGGGCGCCCCTCAAAGCGACGGTCCTGCATGTGGGAATTGTTCCAAACCCTTGGAAACTCTGGGTAAAGCCAGAGTCGCTTTGAGTATGGTCTCAGACCTATGGTGTATATGTAAGAGGAAGAACTTTTGCTCTCTTTTGGAAATGTCTGTCAAATTTCACTTTCTAGTTCGCCATGATGAGATTTCTTCAAAGCTTCAAAATCAGACAGAAACTGTGCCTAAGGAGAAATTTATAGCCTGGATGTAAAATGGAGTGGATATCAAAGGGGGCCAAGTGGCCTCAAAAAAAAAAAACAAAAATACAAAAAAAAAAACAAACCCACAAAATCAGAGGACAGGGAGTAATGGTGGTGGAAGAGCTACCTCTGAGAGGCTCGCAGCACTTTATAAACTAATGTGAACCAGACTCCAAGTCAAAAACACTCCAGTCTACACAGTGACCACGCAGAGGATAATTTCTGCTATGTGCACCTCTTTGAGAAAGAGTTGTTCCAAAGGAGCCCTCCACAAAGAAATGTTAAGTTGCCTACAACAGCAAAACCTTGGTTTGCGAGCATAATTAATTCTGGAAACATGCTTGTAATCCAAAGCACTTGTATCTCAAAGCGAGTTTCTCCATAAGAAATCATGGAAACTCAGATGGTTTGTTCCACAACCCAAAGATATGCATATAAAAATGATTGTAATACTGTCATGTAATACAAAATACAAAGAAAATACAAAATATAAAGAAAAATAAACAAATTAACCTGCACTTACCTTTGAAAGCCTTCGTGGTGGGTGTGAGGGAGATGAGAGAGAGGAGGGTTATTGTGTAGGAT
This sequence comes from Proteles cristata cristata, assembly GCA_017311185.1. Taxonomy (NCBI): domain Eukaryota; kingdom Metazoa; phylum Chordata; class Mammalia; order Carnivora; family Hyaenidae; genus Proteles; species Proteles cristata. The sequence continues at coordinate 116,855 of JAESUZ010003135.1, read as the reverse complement.
GACTTTCACTGTCACTAATGCTATCTATTGGCTCTATGGAATCTTTTTCTGTATGGAGGTCATTGTATATGCTCGCACAGATGTTGACTACAATACTGTATTTATAAACTCTTGTCATATACTGCATTTAATGTAACTGGCAATGAGGCAGCAGAGGAAAGGCTCTCTATCTGCAGGCAGCTTGACCTAGAATGAAACAAAGCATTCCTAAGCTTACTCTTATATGGAACAGTGAAAGACTGTCCAGAGGTGCTTTGAAGTGACAAAAAATACACTAGGGCCCGTTGTGGGACCTTCCAACATTCTGAAAAATCACTGATTTCTGCCAAATGCCACAGCCTGAGACACAGCCTGAGAGCCTCCGAGCATGAGAGACAAACACCCACAATATTGCAGAGAAAGAGAAAGAGAGAGAAGAACCATTGGCTCAGTTGTGATCACGTGACATTTGGCATCATGTACTACTTGTATTGCAAGACATCGCTCGTTGACCAAGTTAAAATTTATGAGAAATGTTTGCTCGTCTTGTGGAACACTCCCAGAACAAGTTACCAAGCAATCCAAGGTTTTACTGTACCTTCTTGCCATGTTGGAATTGTCTTTCCCAAGCTTCTCCCCACCTCCTTATCTTTTGCTTTGGTGACTTCTACCTGCCTCCACTGTGTGGCAAAGTAAGGAGAAGGGTTGGGGGGGTGGGGATGCAAGTGAGAGTGGTGTAGCCCACATGCTGAATTTTCTCCCTCCCAATCTCTCCTTGCTAATTTTAAGAAAAACAGCTCCTCCTCATTCCCCCTCCCACACTTTGGATTCTATTTTGAAATAGCAGCTGATGTTGCTAGAAGAGAGTTTGTCTTTCTTGACCCTGAGTGTAGTGAGTCGAATTTAGCCAGCTCAGGGCGTATGTTCTGGTTATTCCTCGTTTGCTTCCCTGAACTCTTCTCCCAGCCCCAGCCCCCACTAATAGAGAATATCCTACACTTCTCTGTCTGCCTTGAGATGCCAACCACTGCAGACTGCATTTCCCAAGCTCCTTTGCTGCATGGTTTCTGGTTAGTTTTGCCCGATGAGAGAGACACTGGCAGGAGAGTGGGGGTGAGATGGGAGAGGATGGGGTACTCCCCCTCCCCATACACCTGCTTCTTAGAGCAGTGTCTGGCAGTGGTTACCTTCCTTCTAACTACAGCACCTTTTAGACACTTCCTAGATTCCGGCCCCCCTGGGCTTCCTTTAATACTGTTTCCTTCCCTTGCCCCTTCTGCCCTAGAGATGCTAATAGATTCCTGCTAGTGCTTTCTGGGAAAGGCGGAATAGTCATCTCCCAAATATGCCCACCTCCCAGCCCCTGGAACCTGTGAGTTACCTAACACGGTGAACGGAACTTTACAGATGTGATTGAGGTTATGAACTCTGAGATGGGAGATTCTCCTAGATCATCTGGATAGACCCAATCTAATAACATTGCTCCTTAAAAGCAGCTGTGGTCAGAAAGAGATGGGACAATGGAAGAGTGAGATTGGATGTTGCTGGCTTTAAAGGAGGAGAAAGGGGGCCATGAGCCAGGGAATGTGGACAGCTTCTAGAAGCTGGAAAGGGCAAGGAAGCAAATTCTTCTTCGATGCTACCGGAAGGAATGCTGCCCTGCTGTCACCTTGATTTTAGCCCATTGAGATTCTGTGCCAGTCTTCTGACCTACGGAATTGTAAGGTAACACATTTATGTTGTCTTAAGCCACTAAATCTGTGGTAATTTGTTATAATAGCAGCAATAGAAACCCAATACATCTTCCCATCTTTTATTTTTTACTGAAGAATAATTGACATGCAATATTATATTAGACTCAGGTGTACAACATAGTGATTCGACACTCATATACATTATGAAATGCTCCCCACGATAAGTCTAGTTACCATCTGTCACCATACAATGTTATTACAATATTACTGACTACCTCCCCTATGCTGTACTTTTTTCATCCCTGTGACCTATTTATTTTGTAACTGGAAATTTGTACCACCTAATCCCCCTCCTTTATGTGGCCCATCCCTCCAACCTCCTCTTCTCTGGAAACCACCAGTTTGTTTTCTGTGTTTGTGAGCCTGTTTCTATCGTTTCATTATCCAATTTTCTATTTTGTTCATTCATTTGCCTTGTTTGTTAGGTTCCGCGTATAAATGAAATCCTATGGTATCTGTCTTTATCTGTCTGACTTCTTTCACTTAGCATAGTGCCCTCTAGGTCCGTCCATGTGGTCGCACATGGCAACTTTCGATCCTTTGTTCTTTACATTCCCCACACCACTGTAAGTGGTCCCTTTATTAACACCTCTTCAGTGAAAACATTTGGAGTGAAATCAGTGTTTTTGTGCTTACAAATGTGCTCCCTTGTTTTTCTCTTCCTTCCTTCTACCATTCATCCTCCATGAACACTCTCATTCTCCTCTTTCATGAGGCACCATCTCAAATGTTTAATACATGTCTTTATTTTTTTGTGTAAGTTTATTTACTTTGAGAGAGAGAGAGAGAGAGAGAGGGAGAGACTGAGAATCCCAAGCAGGCTCTGCACTGTCAGCACAGAGCCTGACAAGAGGTTCGGGGCTCAAACTCCCCAACTGTGAGACCATGACCTGAGATGAAACCAAGAGTTGGACGCTTAACCAGCTGAGCCACCCAGGCACCCCTAATACACGTCTTTATATATGTGGCTAGCCTAAGAGATACACGTGAATGTACACATTTTAAATTTGTGTAAGCTATCTTCTACTATACATCAATTTTTTTTCTTAGTTTTTACTTTTCCTCCAGTGCTGTATTTTTCAGAATGATCCATGTAGTTCTCTGCCATCTAGTTTCTTTCTTTTGATTGCTGCGTCCTTGAAACATGAGATGCAGTCAGCAAAGGAGCCAAGTGAAATCAGGAGAGGCCTGAAGGATCCTAAGAAGAAGGCAAGGTCCCCCTTCTTAGAGGGCGAAGTGAAAGCAGAAAGCAGGGAAATTAGAAGTGGGAGGAGGCAGAAAGAAGTTGAAGATGAGGAGATGTGCCAGGAGAGATGTCCTCAAGAATCTTTTACTTCAGGGGCGGCTGGGTGGCTCAGGTGGCTAAGTGTCTGACATCAGCTCAGGTCATGATCTTGCAGTTTGTGAGTTCAAACCCGGCGTTGAGCTCCGTGGTGGCAGCTCAATGCCTGGAGCGTGCTTCGGATTCTGTGTCTCCCTCTCTCTCTGCCCCTGCCCCGCTCATGATCTGTCTCTCTTTTGTCAAAAATAAATAAACATTAAAAATTTTTTAAAAAGAATCTTTTACTATAAATTTGTAAAATGAGTGTGAGAGAGAGAATTCGTCAGTAACAAGTAGCTTACTGGCATTTCCATTTGATTCAGTCTCCCTAAATTTGTGTGTTTTATCGGCTTACCTGAGACATTTTTCTCTGATCCCAGGAAGTGGCTTACCTAAGACATTTTTCTCTGATCCCAGGAAGTAAAGAAAGAAAGGCACAGTGTATCTCAGCCAGGTCTTAAATTTTGGTAATCACCACAACTTTGTTTACTGTCCTCACACCTGAATATTCATCTCCTTTGTGTAAATTTACAGCATCCTCAATTTGGAGCCTTGTGTAGATTTTCCTCATGCAAATACTTCTTGTTTGACCCATGACAGTATTTTTGTCTAAATAATTATCTTTTCTTCTTGGTGGAAATAGCTTCTTTTTTGTTTTGCTTTTATTCCTGATTATAAAAGCAATTCATGATTATTACAACTTAGAATTATTACAATACAGAAAAGTATTATAATATAGAAAAGAATGAAGACATAAATATTACTTATTATCCTACCATCTGATTTTAACACTTTTGGTGTGTATTATTTCAGCCTTTCTTTCTCATTAATAATATTCAGTAAATATTTATTATGCAATCTACTGTGCAAGGTGCTGGGATACAGTGGAGAGCAAAAATAGACACAATTGCTGCTCTCTGGACCTTATAATCTAGCACGAGAGAATTATATTTAATTATATGGTTATTCAGCTAATGTCTGCAACAGTTGGGAAGCTTTTGCAGATGCATCAGCTGGCTATTGCCACAGTAATCCTCCGTAATAGATCACCCCAAAACTCAACAGCACACAGCAATGAGCATTTATTCTTATGATCATAGTTTTGCAGGTCAACTAGGACAGTGGTGTTTTAGACTGTGGGTCCATGAACTGGCAGACGGGGCTCTGCTTTGGGGTGTGGATTAAGCTTTGGTCTACTTTATATATGTTGATTCTAGCCCCAGGCTAAAAGGGAAAGTATACTTTTCTCATGGTGGGATCACTGGAGAGAACAAGAGAGCCAACCAAACCATGAAAGCACATGTTACTAACATCCCGTTGGCCAAAACACGTCACATGAACAAGCCCAAAGGCAAGGGGCAGGGAAAATCACTCTTCCTACTATGAGGACATGGCAAGGGTGTGGATGTCTATGACAGAGGAATGAAGAATTGGGATCAGTAGTTCAACCTACCATGTAACACACAACCAGAGGTATTGCTTACATTTTCTTCTCAGGGTCACAAAATGGCTGAAACATTCTTAAGCATCTTGTCCTCTTACGATGTCATCCAAAGGCAGGAAGATATGAGTCGTATCTTGTTCTTTCTCAGAAGGCCTGCTTCTTTCCCTTCTCTGTGTCCTTTTACTTCTCATTTGCAAGGCTTGCTTCCCATGCCCATTCCTGATCAAATCATTGGTGAGAGGAATAGAATTGACATGATTCACCCATACGAGAAAACATTCACACGCTGGGGCTGAGGAATGGCCTCTGAAACACAGATGTCTAGTATCTGAACAAAAGAGGGGTTATGTTAACATGAATGATTAGGATAGATGACAGTTAGGAGGACAGCCAACAACGTCTGCTTCCGTATCTTCCTAAAGATTGTCATAAAGTTTCCAAACCATGAGAGATTGGTTCGGAAAGTCACAGAAATGAATCTTAAGCTGAAATTTGAAGGATGAGTAACAGTTACCTGTGTGAAGAAGACAGATAAGAACCTTTCAGGTGGAAAAACATACATGAAAGTTCTGTAGCAGAGTGAGCTTGGGGAGTGTGGCCATCTTAAGAAATGTAGAGTGTGGGAGAGGATAAGAACCATGCCATTTAGAGGCTTGCAGATCAAGTTTAAGCTTTTATTCTTCATGCTAAGAGCAATGGAAAGCAACTAAAGAGTTTTAAGCAAGGAAGTGATATAATCAGAATTGAGTTTAAAAGAAAATCATACTAGCTACAGAATGGGGACAAACAGATGAGATGCAAGAATGGATGTAGGGAGATGAGTTGGAAATTTATTACATGGTTCAGCTGAGAGTAGATAACAGCTTGGCTAGAATGATAATAATAGAGATAAAAAGATGTGACTCAATTTGAGAAATATTTAGGAGGCAGAGCTCATAAAACTTAAATGATGAATTCGATCTGGGGGTGGTGACAAATGAAGGTAGCAAAAGCTATTCTTAGATTTCAGGATTATATAGCTGGATCGATGCTGGTAACATTCACTGAGACAAGGAATATAAGAAGAGGTCCAGATTTGAGTAGGAAGACCACGAGTACAGATGGTGAGCTTGAGATGCCTTTGGGATATTGAAAAAGAAATGTTGGATTTATGGGTCTGAGATATTATGAGTTATCTGCACATAAATGGTAATCGATGCCAAAGACATTAATAAGGGGTAAGAAGAAGAAGAAGAAGAGTAAAGGGGTTCCTTGAGGAACCCCAGCGCTCAGTGGGCTATGAGATGGCAAAGGAAGCTGAGAAGGACCAATCAGAGAAATAAAAGAAAACCCCAAATGTAGAAAGAAGACCAGAAGCCAAGAGAACAGAGAATTTCAATAAAGAGGTTAGTGGTAAAGAGAACCGAAGAAGTTGAGCTGGATTTGGCAGCACTGAAGTCGTAGCTCATGAGTAAATTAGCAAATACTGTTTTGGTGAAGTGCTGAATGTGGATGGATTGAAGAGTAGGAGTTGAGAAAATGGAGACGTTGGGTAGAAGAAACCTTTCTCAAGAGTTTGGATTTGAAGGGGACAGAACATAGAGAGGGAAATGCAACTACGGGAAGGTTGGGACAGAAGTTATTGAGAGAATTCAAAGCCGATGGGAAGTATCCAGTTGAGAAGAAGAGGGTTTTATATTCAAGAGAGAGAGATGGCATGAGAAAGACTTAAGAGTCTTCAGAAGACAGGAAGTAATGTATTTTTACATACTTATGTAGTTAAAACCTATATGCTTGTGTATCTTTTCTTACGTGAACTATTGAACAATGCACATTTGGCTGCAAGGGAAAAAATGCCCCACTAACAGAGTATTAAAAGCTAAAGACATTTAATTAATGTACATAATGCAAAGCATGGAAATTGGCGGATCTGGAGTTGTTTCAATGGCTCATGTATATCACCAAACACCTGGACTAGGTTCTTTCTATCTTTTCCATGCCGCCTCTTCAGTGTCAGCGATGTGTCTTTTCATGGACTCCAGATGGCTGCCACAGCTCTAAATACCTTATCCTCATACAACAGCATCCCAAGCAGAAAAGCAAGTGGGGGAGGTGTGAGTAACTAAAGCTCTTTCTGTATCCGCCACTCTTTTTATTAGGAAGAAATCTTTTTTTTTTCTTTCTTTCTTTCTTTCTTTCTTTTTTTTTTTTTTACAAATAGTTTATTGTCAAGTTGGTTTCCATATAACACCCAGTGCTGATCCCCACAAGTGCCCTCCTCCATGCCCCCCTCCCCCCAACACCAATCAGTCTTCAGTTTGTTCTCAGCATTCAAGAGTCTCTCATGATTTTCCCTCTCCCCCACTACTTCCCCCTCTTAGCAATTTCTTACTTGACAAATCCCCAAAAGCAAGGGAATCAAGAGCAAAAATAAACTATTGGGACCTCATCAATATTAGGAAGAAATCTTAACCTGAAGCCATTGACAGACTTCTATGTTTCATTGGCCAGGACTGAGTCACATGACTACCTTCAGGCCGATTGATGGCAAAGGGAAATGAGTTTTCCATGATGGGCTTAGATCCATCATTTTTATCCCAGTGATTGGGCACATTGCAACCCAAAAACATCAGGGCAAGAAAGAATGTGGAATAACTCTGAACTGACATCTCCAAGAGTGGCTACCATCAAGAATGTTTGCCTCAGTAGGCAAATATTAATCGGTTCATACTTGTGTGTGTATGTGTAATTATAAAATTAGTTCACAACATTAAAAATTTGCAGGGGTCCCTGAGTGACTCTGTCGGTTAAGTCTCCACCTCTTAATTTTGTCTCAAGTCATGGTCTCAAGGTTTGTGAGATCAAGCCCTGAGTCAGGCTGTGTGCTGACAGTGTGGAACCTGCTTGGGATTCTCTCTCTGCCCCTCCCCTGATCTTTAAATAAATAAATAACCATTTAAAAATTGCATAAAATTGAAAGGTGTAATAAAGTTAAAATAAAATAATGTGTAATCCCAGTAACCCCAAAATAAGCAACTGTAATTAACATTGTAGCATAGAGCCTTTGAGAATTTTTCTATGCTTAAAAAAAGTGTTTCTCCCCCTCTCTCAAAATTGGGATTATAGTCTGTGTATGACATAATATGCTTTTTTATCATATGAAACAGATTTTTTTGAAAAAAGATGTTAAAACTGTAAACTTGATCTTTGTAAGTTCTGTTTCTTTTATGTTTATAGTTGTTCCATATTCTAGTAGTATATGAACATGCTCATTTCTTCATATCCTTAAAACAGTTGGTATATCAATCATTCCTTGGGATCTTTAATAGTATATGAGGTAAAAATGATAGATCAATATAATTTTTACTTTTTGTTTTAGGTGAAAAAAATTCCATGCATACATTTGCCATTTGAATGTTTGTTCTTCTTTTTTTTTTTTTTTTTGCTTATTTTTTTCTTATTAATTTGTGTGAATCCCCATACATATTAAGGACATTGAATTTTTTTTAATGTTTTTTATTTATTTCTGAGAGAGAGAGAGAGAGAAGCAGCATGAACAGGGGAGGATCAGAGAGAGAGGGAGATACAGAATCTGAAGCAGGCTCCAGGCTCTAAGCTAGTTGTCAGCACAGAGCCTGATGCGGGGCTCGAACCCATGAACCATGAGATCATGACCTGAGCCGAAGTTAGATGCCTAACTGTCTGAGCCACCCAGGTGCCCCAAGGACATTGATTTTTTCTGACACACAGGTTTCAAGTTTTTTGTTTCCAGTTTGTTGATGACCTGGGCCATAGGCAGAAATACTTAATTTTTAAGATACATTCATCACATTTTTCTCTGATGGCTTCTGAGGCAGTAGAGCATAGAATTTAATATCTGGGTCTTGGAGTCAGACATACTTGAACTTGAATCTTGGCTCTTTCCATGATCTGACTGCAAAGACCCTTGAGAAAATGACCCAACTTTTCAGACACTTTGTTTCTCTATCTATAAAATGGAGACATTGACTTTTTTGAAAGACTGTTATGCAAAGTATATGCAAATCATGTACAAAAAAGAGTTTAGTCGGGTGGCTAGCATATTAATGCTCAATAAACTTTAGTTATTGTTATAATAATTAATATTATGATTATGATTATAAAGGGTCTTCCCAGGCAAATTTTGTTAAAATATATACATGTGTTTTCTTGTCTTTAAAGGTAAACGACAATGTTGAATGTAAAACATTCAACATATAATATAATGTAAACGCTGAAACAATTTCACATAAATTAAAAATTTGAATTTGAGTAATACAAATTCAAAGACTTTTGGGAGATTTTCAAGTCTTCTAGAAATATAATCTACTGAATGTTTATTTCTTTGAATATAGGCTGTATTTAATGGTTGAAAGTTATTTTGTGACGTTATTTATCCTTTATGCAACCATTCCACCCGTCTCTATTTTCAGTGAATCCAATGAGTTACTGATTATGGAAGAAATCAAATAGATATTTTTCATATTTATGTTCAATCTGAAAGTGTTAAGTCAAAGATAATTTTCAAGGGACACCTGGCTGGCTCAGTCGGTAGAGCATGGGACTCTTGATCTCAGGGTCATGAGTTCGAGTCTCACGTTGGGTGTGGAGATAATTTAAAAATAAAATCTTTAAAAAGAAGAGGTAATTTTAAAGATTGCATGAAAACATTAAGAAACCATAATGTCCTTTTCAGTGTTTTCCTCCCATTTCAGTTAATATTCAGAAGGGATGGCTGTGTTCTTAAGGTGGATGACCACAGATGGAGAAGGAGAGATTTACATACATATTTAATTCTAAAGTGCTGACTTGTGATGTGATAGTAATAGGAATCATGGCTTTGAGAGTACTTCCTGGGTAATGACTCCTTCTGCTGGGTGAGGCTGTGCTTTGTGGCTCCACAGACAGGGTGGGAAGGTCCCAGAATTCCGAGCTCCTCAGACAGGAAACGTGGCCTGGAGGTTAGAGCTGGGCTCCAGACTGCCTGGATTTGCACTGAGCTGTGCTGCTTAGTGGCTCTGTGACCTTAGGCAAGTTACCTCACTTCTCTGTACCTTGGTTTCTTTGTTCATACCATCAGGATAAGAGTAGTACTCACCCACCTAAGGGTATTGCAAAGAGGCAGTGATTTAATAGCTTTAAAGCTTTAAAGCACTTAGAACAGTACCTGACACAGTAAGCAGTCCGTGAATATTACTCTTATTTATTTATTTTTTTAAATGTTTATTTATCTCTGAGAGAAAGAGAGAGACAGTGCGGGGGGAGGGCAGAAAGAGAGGGAGACACAGATTCCGAGGCAGGCTCCGGACACAGAGCCTGATGCAGGGCTCGAACCCACGAATCGTGCGTGAGACCCTGATGTGAGCTGAAGTCGGACGTTTAACCGACTGAGCCACTCAGACGCTCTTCCATAAATATTATTATGATCCTGTCCTCCTCTACACAACTTCTATCTTGCCCTGTGGCATTTATCTTGAAACCATAATGTTAATACAGCTATAGAAATACCTGGGATTTGTTGATTGTCATCATAGAGAGGGAATCCCAGGCTCTCTTAAGGTTTCATGCTCCAATCTGAGTAGAGAAGCAGGATGCAGATGGAAGGTAAGGAAAGCGGAGAGCATTTACTGTGCATCAAGATGTCGGTGCTAGTGACTATCTCTCTAATGAAGAAAGGCACTCTTTTATTTAGTATACTAAATACAATCTATTTCAGGCATTCATAAGATAGCATTAAAATCCACTTACGGTACCCACAGGCTACTGCCGTTATGCAGGTATCTGCTGGCATATTGCTTTGGGTAACTGAATAATGAAGCACTCATTCGATTTGCAGACTTGCAGTGCAGTGTATTTAGGGATTAGCTTAATGTTTCATCACTGTTTGTTATGAAAAGGACAGATAATGGAAAGATCGCCCTGCTGCCTCCCAGCAGAAACCTCTCCAGTGATAGCTGAATGAGGTACAAGCTGATCTGGAAATCCAGGTAATTTGCTTCTCCTTTCATACTTCTCTTTTTCCTTGAGAATTTCATTCATTTCCTTTGTGCTTGCTGTGGCAGAGAGGTGTGGTAAATTACCATTAAGTGTGAAGTTATCATTTCTGGCCTCAATTAGAGTCTCAGAATTAAACAGCAGCCCTGTAACTAGAGAAGTATCTGCAGAATCAGCCCCATGAACACCCAAGCACTGACATTGTTCCTGTTTTGAAGGTGCTTTTTGGTAACACAGTGACATTGAGATCTAAAAGATAATAGAGAATACTCGCTAATAACCTCCGTATTGAGGTAAGAGGGAAAAATTCAACAGCTGTCTTCCTTTCTTAAGGAAAATGCCAATTTCTTGGTGACTTGAAAAATACTCCTTAGATTTAATAAAGTGAAACTTTTTTTCCCCCAACTCATTATACTTCAGGTGAATTAAAAAAAAAAACAGAAAACAAAAATAACCCGTGTATTTCTTGAGGTGCCTGGGTGGCTCAGTCAGTTATGCATCTGACTTCGGCTCAGGTCATGATCTCACGGTTCCTGGGCTCCAGCCCCACATCGGGCTCTGTGCTGACAGCCCAGAGCCTGGAGCCTGCTTCAGATTCTGTGTCTCCCTCTCTCTCTGATCCTCCCCTGCTCACACTGTCTCTCTCTCTCTCAGAAATAAATTTTTAAAAAAACATTTAAAAATTTTAAAAATGGGTATTTATTTATATTTGATAGAGACAGAGTGAAAGAGGGGGAGGGGCAGAGAGAAAGGGAGACACAGAATCTGAAGCAGGCTCCAGGCTCTGGGCTGTCAGCACAGATCATCCATGTTGTAACATGTATTCAAACGTCTTTCCTTGAACCCATGAACCCTAAGAGTCGAAGTCGGATGCTTAACCAACAGCCACCGAGGTGCCCCAGATAAAATTCTTTTTAAGACTCTAGTTACATAGTGTATTTAGAACCAGATTTAAAATAATAACATCCTAGATTTGCGTAGATCAACCTGGTGTCTGTTAGCTATGCCACTTGTGGGAACGTAGCCTTTTTGGCAAAGGCAGCACCGAATATTTCAGACATGTAGTTAGTGGTTGAGTGGTACTAAAGTACACCTTAATCCAAAGCCATTGCCAATATGACCTTTTTTACTCAGATGTAAGGGGCAAGACATGGATGGGCTTCTCTCTATGCTCTGGCTATTCCTTCAAGTGGCCCCTTAAGCAGGCGACCTTTCCTGAATGGAGGATGAATTGGACCCCAAGATGGTTGTGAGGGTCAAAGGGATGAATCCATGTGGGAGCCCATTATTTGCTGCCACATGTGCTAACTCAACTTATTCGCATTCTTCTTTTATTGTGGTAAAATACACATAACATAAAATTGTACATTTTATCCATTTTTATGTGTACAAGCCAGTGGTATTAACTACATCCACATCGTTGTGCAGCTACCACCTCTACCCATCTGGAGAACTTTTGCATCTCCCTAAACAGAAACTCTGCACCCGCTGAACAATAACTCCCCATTCTTCCCTCTCCACACTCCCTGACAGCCACTATTTGATTTTTAGTCTCTATAGAATTGCCTATTTTAGGAAACTCATACACATAGAATCATACCATATTTGTCCTTTTGTGTCCAACTTCTTTCTTTATTATTAACAAAATTTTTAATGTTCATTTATTTTTGGGGGTGAGGGGAAAAGAGAGAGGGAGACACAGAATCCAAAGCAGGCTCCCGACTCTGAGCTGTTAGCACAGAGCCTGACATGGAGCTTGAACCCACGAATGGTGGGATCATGACCTGAGCCAAAGTCAGGTGCCCAAGCAATGGAGCCACCCAGGTGCCCTTAGGTTCTTTAATTTAGTATAATATTTTTAAGGATCATCCATGTTGTAACATGTATTCAAACATCTTTCCTTTTTAAGGCTGAATAATATTCCATTGTATGTATATACTGTATTTTGTTTATCCATTCATCTGTTCATGGACATTTGAGTTACATTCTTAAAAGATTGCATACAGATGACCAGAAAACTTACTTTGGGTCCTCTGGAGTAAAGCCCTCAATCTTGGTAGATTATATTTGCTTGTAACTCTTCCCTCCCCACTATTGCCATGACCCACTCTAAGTGAAATATATTTCACCACCCCATTGATGTTGGGCTTTACCATGTGATTTGCTTTAGCTAAGGAAAAATGTGCAGAAGTTTCAGTGTGCCTTTCTGAACCAAAGCCTTAAGAGGTATTGCATGTGTCTGTCAGCCATGTTGGGCTTTTGCCATTACCATTAAAAAAGCAAAAACAAAAACAAAAACAAACGAGGCCTGCAAACCCAGTGGTCCCATAATTAGGAGTCGCATGTAACAGACCTGAACCAATTCACATCCTGGAGCCAAGGCCAGCCAATCCCAGCAAAGTCTAGCACAGATAATAATCCACAGGCTTGTGAGTCAGAAATGTATGATTATTATTTGAAGCCACATAATTTGGGATTCTTACATAGATTTAGTTCAGCAATAGGTGACTAATTCGGGCCTTGGTAAGAGAAGGCAGAAGCTCGTCTCCCATAATTCCAGGGCTCACTGTAGCTTGTGGGTGGGTAGAATTCTCTCCAGGAAAATGCCTTCCTGATTTTGGCCCAGCTCAGGACAACGTGGCTCTTCTTGGCTCTCAGAAGCAAATTGACAGTCTGGGATGAGATGGGCACTGGACCTCCAGGCTGTTTCCTTGCTCTTTTAATAAATGGAGCCCTAACTGGGGTTTTCTCAGTTGTAGAGGCTCTGGTGAAGATGGCAATCAGCCTATTTAAGATGATTAGATTTCAGGGCAGAATTTTTCATTGGCTTGCCCTCCTCCAAGTGCTCTACTCTTTCACTTATTCTGAGCTGAATATTCATCATATATGAGGCTCCTTTCAGCTTTCTTCTTCATTCTCCATCCTTCAGCTCATGGCCTTCAAGCCTGTATTTTCTTTAAGGTAACATTGCCTTTCAGGCTAATGATAAGAGATCTGTTAGATGTTGGTGGACCTAAGCCATCCAAAGTAGCAACCAAGGGTCGCGCTGGGGTGATGTCTGGCAGAGGATAAGACTGTGTCACGATTCCTGAGTATGGGTTGAACACGGGTGGACCAAACTCACCGCTTAGAAAATATTTCAGAGGAAATAAACATGGGTAATTTAAAATATGAACTTCTATTTTATTTTTATTTTTTTAAGTTTATTTATTTTGAGAAAGGAGGGGTGGGAGAGAGAATGAGTGGATGAGGGGCAGAGAGGGAAGGGGACAGAGGGTATGAAGTGGGTTCTGTGCTAATAGCAGAAAGCCTGATGTGGGGCTTGAACTCATAAACTGTGTGATCGTGACCTGAGCCAAAACTGGACACTCATTCAACTGAACCACCTGAATATGAACTTTTTAGGCTATAGCTTATTTATTATTATTGCTTTGGGAAGAAGGAGTTGCTAATACGATTACTTTAAATATTGCCACACACTTTCCTCATTCTTACCCTACAACTTTTTCTTACATCTTCTTGTCATTGCTGTTCACTTTTCTAGTCCCAATGGCATGCAAATGTATTGTTCCTGAAACATTGACCGCTGGAGATATGAATTATGGTTGATTTGAGAAGTTGACAGTACGGAATTGAAAAACAGAGTCCTATATGCTGATAAAAAGAGACACTGCTTATAACTGAAGAGCTTAGGGTTAAGGTTTTTTGAGTTTTATCATAAACAAAGCTTCCTTTGGATTGTTGCCTAAAAATTTGGACCAACTCCTTTTAAATAAAGTAAAGGACTATAGTTTAGTACTTATGTTAAAAATAATCACTGTAATATTTTTTAAAAGAGAGTTGAAAATATGCATAGTTTTTCCTAGGAGTTAGGATGCCTGTCCCTGAAAGTTTTGCTTTATCCCAGGTTCTAACAACTTTATCTGAGAACTTGAGGTTGGCCGACATTGTGCTTTTAGAGATTGCCTGTCTGTGTGTTAAGGGTGAAATAAGTTCAACATTCATATCCATTTTTCTTGAGACAAGGGAGAGAAAAGAAAGTGACATCACCTTTTGGTGATATCATGCAAAAATCAACCGTCATTTTGAATTGGTTCTTGAAAAAGCCTGTCTTCACTTAGAAGAATCTTAGAAAAAGCTATGAGTAACATCATATAAAAAGCAAGTTGAGAAACTCAGGACCAGAATATGGTGTTACTTAATGTGCAAATATGGTTTGTTTAGAGGACTCTGCTGTTTAGGAAACACACACACACACACACACACACACACACACCACTGAGCTGTTGCCTTTAGTATGTTGCCTTTAGTACTTTGCAGCTTCTGACAGTTGATGCCTCAATTTTGCCGGAACTTCCAAGGGCTTAGTTTGGGGTAAATAATAATCATTTAGTGCATTAATCTTACATCCTCAAAAATGCCGTTTTGTTTCCTCAGGACAAACTGTCAAGTCAAATTTACTCATAGACCAATTTCCCCCTCATGAAAATCCTGGTGGGCTGAACTAATATTTCACCAAAAAAAAATATGCCAACTAGAGTAAAGCTGTTTACAATGAGGTTGTGTCATTGAATGATGACCTTCTGCAGGCTAAAGCTGGCCCACAGGCTCAATGTTTGACATTTATACTCTAGAATATTTCAGGTTTACTTCTAATAACCAAGGTAACACTGTTTCTAGGCTTTTAGGCATGGAAGGGATTTTGAGAGCCCTTTTATTGATGATGTAGGACTGAATTCCTTTCTCTTCAGTGGGACATTTTGTACATATGTGATATGGATGACAATATGGATCCTATATGACAGCACTTTTGGAGAAATGACAAAAGGAAATAAGTTTAAAGTGGAGGATAAGAAATTTAAGTCACTGATAGAACAAGCAAAAGACATGAGAAATAGTACTGGCTTGTGAATCTCTCTCTGTCTCATTTCATCTCTCTCATTTGGTTGCATATGCGTGGATGCAGTTTGTTAGAGCATATTACATAATCCCAGTGTTTGCATTTTCTTTTCCTTCATATTCCGATTAAGTCAATTCATAAGGATGTAGACTGAAGAGGGCATAATGTTGAGTAAAACCTTAACCTGAGTGAAAGGAACTTGATCCAGTGATTGGGTTTGGCCCTTAGCCTTGACAAACATGGTTCTAATCCAAGGGAGTTGATTAAAAATAAATCTCAAGAGACCAAGGTGTAAATGAAATGCCAATGTATTACATTCCAGTGGGAAATATTCTTCTCTGGTGAGCAACACGATCCTATCCTCCACCCAAAGTCCTCACCTCCTAGAATCTGAACCAAACATAATGGGAAGTGTTGGTTGTCATTTCGGCATCCACCCTCTCCTTACCATTCCTAAATAAATCTCTCTTATCCAAGTGTCATTCCCTCCCACACATGCCTCAGAGGAAGCTGGTTGAGACCACATCTTGGGGTTCTGATTAGTCTAACCTAGTCCCTTCTACCCTAGTTTGCAGACAGTCTGGCCCAAATCAATTTGGTTCAGTGGGAAACAAGTAGAACTTTTCTGAGAGTTTTTGGAAATGCAACAGTCTTGTTATGAAGGATAGCTATAGGAAGCCATTTAGCCCGAGTTGCTATAGGGGGCATCCTATAGCCATGAAGGGCATTGGCCTTTAGGGTGAAGCTGACAGTGTTGGTGTCAAAATGGAAAGATGAAAATCATCTGTGTCCTTGATGAGATCCTTGGTCAGTTAGCCCTAAAGCCATTTCCATGGCCAGAGTTTAGTTTTGGTTGCCAATATACTTTATTATTGTCCTAGATAGTTTGGATTAAGGTCTCAATTTTATGCAGCTCAAAAACCCTAACAGTTACAAGGTTTGTAACCAGAAGTGGGCTCCATCAAGTAACAAATCTGAAGCTATGGAATTGGTTGAGTGGAGGATGTAAGTCCGAAGGAAGCTTGGGTTTTCCATCATTGACATGCCAGAGTGAAACATTTGTCATTTTTCCATTAAATAACATACCTTCCAGAGCTTCGGCATGAGAGGATTTGGTAGAAAAAAAATCAAGCCATTGATTACTTCTTGCACCTTCCAAGAACAAAATAAGACTCAATGCTCATCTCGGATGTGGCCATTGGAGGAAAATGGGGTTTTCTTTTTAGAGAGAAGCACTATGAGGTGCTAGATTGGTTAACTTAGGAACTCGCTTCATGACCAGAATGAGAACCCAACCCACAGTTGGAGAAACTACCGGCAAATGCCAGCTTTCCCAGCAGAGCCACAGTCAGCCCACAGACTGTGAGCAAGAAATAAACCCATGCAGTTTTATTGCATTTGGGGCTTGTGTGTTACACAAAATTATTGTAGCAATAGCTGACTAGTATAGTGAGGATGAGAGATGAAGGAGAGGAAGCAGTTTCTTAGAATCTTTAAAAGTTACAGATTACCCCCACATTATTTTTAGGAGTAGATGCAGCCTTAATCTATGGGGGGTGTGGTGGGGGGAAGTAAGGTTTAGGTTTAGGGACCATTTTCCCTTTTTATGAGAAGGAGGAGCTGTGACTATTTTGGATTCACCCATCATTACAGTCATTAGCTGTCCATTTGGATGACTAAGCAATGAACTGGAATGCAGTGGAAGGAGGAGAAGAGAAAAACAGGAGGCCCCTGAGCTGTCTCTGTCTTTGTTAACAGAGCTAACAACCGGAGCAAGAAGGGGTTGTCCTTAGAAATAGACATATGGCTAGGTAGGTTTTGAAAAATTAAAAATGGAAAAGGATTTCTAGTGTTTCCAGCTTATTAAGGCATAAAAGCAAGAACCAATTTGCATCCTACTAGAGTCCCGAAGCCGCTCCAATTCCCACTGCCTCCCACCATTACCACTTTATCAGCTTCAGAGGGAAAACCAGTGTATTCTTCAAAAAGCCCCACTCCTGAAGTGCGCTATTCCCTTTTCTTGACTTGTAGAACCACACCAGGATCATTCACGTGTTTTTGGATGGGGGTGTGTGACAATGCTTCTCCTCGGCCCTGAAGCGGGAGATTGAAGATTGACCTGGGCTTTCGTCTTCCTTCTAGGCAACAACATACTGTTTACTACAGATGAGGTAAGACACCACGTGCTTAGTCTCTGTGTGCACTGAAAATGTGGACTCATCAAGTTCATCTCTTCCCTTTGCTTTGACAATGGGTAAGGGAAGGCTCCTTTGACCTTCAAAAATTATGACTATGAACGGTGCCTATTCAAATATTGGCTCAAGATTAACACAGCGACTGCTCCTGAGTTGTTTTCAGAATCTTTCCTTTGCAAAGCCCCCTTTCTGCCTTTGGGTGCGTCAGGTGCTGACCAAGTTCAAATTTCCACCTGATATCTATGTACCTGAAGTGTATGTGACACGCAAATGCTGGGTAAACATTTTATGTTTTAGGGTTTTTTTTTCCTACCATGAAAGTAATGTGTGCTTATTATAAAAGAGCACTGAAAAACTGTAAATGAGGAAAGATTAAAAACCTGTAAATGCCCTACCCAGGAATACTGCTCTCATTTATATCTATATATTTTTATAAATATGTGTATATATAAATCTTATATGTGTATATAAAGCTTTGATATAGATTATTATATTGGTTATACAGCTTTGAATTTTCCTTTTTAAAATAAGCTGTCGCCCTGTGAACTAGATGGTGCTCAATTCAGTGTTCCTGTTGAATTCACAGTGAGATTTATCATTTTTCTTATTGGTGCTTTGTTTAAAGAGCTTTGTGTAGCTTCGTATTTTCAATCTGGCTTCACAGTGTGTGGAGACATGCTCTCCCGTGTGTGTGAATGAGGATCTTTCATTTGCTACTCTTGCCAAAGAGAATGACAAATCCAATTCTGCAGTTTTAGATTTATCTCCAGGACTGATACATCTCTGGCCATAAACCTAAGCGTTAGGCAGTCAGGCTTCCAGCACGTATTAAGCCCATGCCACGTGCAGAACTGGATGCTAATTGTTTTAGCGCTTTTGGTGGATGTAGAAAGACATCGGTCCTCAAGTGACCAGCAATTCATGAAACAGTTGCTGAGGACAGAATGGATTACCGTGGCATCTGGCACCGGCTGGTTTTGGGGGGAGGTGAACGGAGTAGGGTGGCCGAGCTGTGGGGTTCATCCTTAGAGCAAGGAATGCTATACTCACATGCACAGAGGCAGAAACAGTCTTTACAAATGTAAGGAATGGCAAGCAGCTCCACTTGGCAACAGCGGATGAACCACACAGGGGAGAACAGACCGGAAGCTGATTTGTTTGGAGGGCCTGGACACAGGGCAGACAAGCCCGAAATCGACAACACAGATGGGAAGGGTCCCCAGCAGGTTTCCCAGCAGGGGAGTGACATAAAGACGAGGACGTTCAGAGCAGATTATTTTATTGCCTGGGTGTATCTGCAGCTCCCATTATCCGGTGTGATCATTCTAAGAGCATGCTTGCTAAGCTTCTGCCCCGTCGGAGTCTGGCCATTGAAGTTGTGTGCAGCTTGTGCAGCTAGTATCACATCCTGTCCCGCCGGGAAGGTCCAAGGTAGGCCAATTCCAGCCCCTTGAAATAATTAGTTCCCACTGCTCTCTGTGTATAGAACCAAAAAGAGCAATTTATTGGCATTGTGGGTAATTTTCAGAGGCTGCCAATAGAATGTATTAAATGAGCTGGATTGTGGGAGAGGACAAGGGGGATTATTTTCCAGCTACAAACCCAACTTGAAAGGGAGTTCTTATCTTCCTTTACCCTTGGAAATGAGCACAAATTTTGACCACATAAAATGCATGCGCCTCTTCCCATATATTGCTGGGGCGGGGGATGCAAAATGGTACCTATGAAGGAGGATTGGGTTAATTCTAACAAAATTACACATGCATGTACTCTTTGAATCATTAATCTCACTTCTTTGAATCTGTCCCAAAGATATAATGGCAAAAACTGTAGGAAGACATATGCCAGGTTAGTCGTTACACTACGTTGCAGCAAAAGATTGGAAACAACCTGAATGCCACCAATGGGAGATTGAAAAGTTGCCCCACATCTACACAGAGGAGTACTATGTAGCTATAAAGAGGAATGCGTTATCACTCCATATATTGCTAGGAGTGGTTTCCAGCACATATTATTATGTGAAGAGAGCAAAGTGGAGAAACGTGTGTGTGTCATTTATTTAAGAAAGGGGGTTACGATTAAATATATGTATTCATATATAATATGTATATTTACTTTCATTAAAAAGGAAGGATAAGCCTAGGGGCGCCTGGGTGGCTTAGTCGGTTAAGTGTCCGACTTTCGCTTAGGTCATGATCTCGCGGTTCGTGGGTTCGAGCCCCGCGTCGGGCTCTGTGCTGACTGCCAGCTCAGAGCCTGGAGCCAATTTCAGAGTCTGTGTCTCCCCCTCTCTCTCTGACCCTCCCCAGCTCACGCTGTCTCTCTCTCTCTCTCCTAGAAATAAATAAAACATTAAAAAAAAAAAAGGAAGGATAAGCCTAAAGCTAAAAATGTTTTAAGAGCCTACCAGTGGGGAAGTCAGAAACAAGAAAACAAGATGAAAGGGAAGGGATTAGAAGTGGGACTTCTCTGAATATACCTTGTTTCATATATTTGAATTCGGAAATGTGTAATTATTTTATGTAATTATAATACAAAATTAAGTTTAAAAAGCAATCCCTAACATTAAAAAAAAACCCAATGTGAAACATCTAAAACAAACTATGTGACAAGTTTTTAGAGAACCATATAGAGAGGAACTGTTCCATGTGATTTCAATGCCACCGAGTAATTTGGCTTTACATTCTTAGAGGAATACAGTTCTTTCTGCTAAGGACAGAAAGAACTGTAAGAGTATCTTGGTCATGTTGGGGTTGTAATGTTGACGTTGTTGTGTGTGAGGATGGGACAAAGTACTTATTTTGGCGATGTTTGGAATCACTATTTTCGGCATGGAAAATAGGAGATACAGGCATAATGTAGATGAGATTAAGTAAAAACCTTGTATTTTTAATTTGAAATGAAAATATTAGTATAAATGTGTGTTGTTTTTCATCTTTAAAAAATCCATTTACTAGCTTTGAACATGAAAAGTTCTAAAAACAATGATCAACCCAGTAACGATGAACATCCTTGGTGTCCAGGTTATATGGTCTTTAAGTACCATTTTCCATTAAAAGAAGCCTGGGCTCCGGGAGAAAATACTTGCTACCAGAACTGGGGCAGAAAATGTACTAGAGAAGCCCAGAACATCCTGTTATACGAGGAATCAAGGAAACTTTCATTGACCATCTTGGGCTTCTTAAAAGGACACAAAAGCCACTTGAGGAGGGACAATGTGACCATCAATAAGACTTGCAATTGCAATAGTTCAAAACATTTATATGTGTTTAATCCACGTGCTGATTCTGGTTAAAAAAAAAAAAACAAAAAAAAAACCCACAAAGGGCATGCCTGGGTGGCTCAGTCAGTTGAGCTCCTGACTTCGGCTCAGGTCGTGATCTCACGGTTCATGGATTCGAGCCCCATGTCGGGCTCTGTGCTGACAGCTCGGAGCCTGGAGCCTATCTTTGGATTCTGTCTCCCTCTTTCTGACCCTCCCCTGCTCATGCTGTCTCTCTCTCTCTGTCTCTCTGTCTCTGTCTCTCAAAAATAAATTAAAACAAAACAAAACAAAACAAAAAACGCCACAAAGATCAGTGGTCACCTTTGGATCTCTTTTGCATGTTTTAGAGAAGCAACAGAAATTTTGAAAACCAGAATATAATGGGAAAAAATCCTGCTTTTGTCTTGTCTTCTTTACATGAAAGGCATATTATGATAATCAAATAACTGATAAGAGCAAATTCCTCCTTAGAGAAGCATATTAGCCAGTAAATTGAAGGAGAAATGATAGAATTGTAACTCTACTATTTTGCAACCTCTAACAAAATGCTGACATTGATCATTAATGACTACTAAGAATGCAAAAAGAGAGAACACCAGCCTTTTTTGGCCTTCTAATGGATGATCACAACACCACCTATTAAGGATTATGGCCACATAATTGTAACTTAATATCATCAAGACTTTAGCTTTAATTACCAATTTACAGGAAATACAGAGGACAGAGGAACATTTGCAGGAAATATGGGGGACAGGTAAATTGCATCGTGAGACACAATGAGCAAAATCTAGACTGGAAAATGACATGGGACACACGACTTAGTAATTCAACAACAACAACAAAATTGCCAGAAACAAAGATTGGAGAACTAAAAGAAGTAAACCCGATGCTTTAGTTGGATTCTGCTTCCATCAACACACTGCAAAAATACAAATATGAGACAATCAGAGAAATTTGAATATTGACTGCCTCATGGTATTAAGAAATTACTGTTCATCTTTACACACAATATTGGGATTATCTATTTTCTGGTAAACACTGAGATATTTTACAGATGGTATGATAAAAAAAATCTCAGATTTGCTTCAGAATAAGAGAGTATCATGGGATGGAGAGGACGGTGAGTGAGACAGGGGATGAAACAAGATAGACCATGGATTGTTAGTCGAAGGTTGGTGATATGATGACTATAGGCATCACAAAATCATGATAAGGAGGCTTAATTCTTTCAAACAAACAAAGAATAGAACACAGAAGAAAAAAAAGCAATGTCTTCATTTCTTCAAAAGTTTACTGATCTGCATCAATGCTCATGAGTAGTCTCTCAGGATTCTAAGGCTCCATTATGACATCAAAAATACAGGTTATTTCATTTTTTGGCTCTATTAGAGCAATCAGTTAGAACTGAGAACTTCCATAAAGTATTTGAATTTTACCGCGGTATTCCGTGATGAATTAGACAATCCCAAATGTATGGGCTTACTAGAAGAGGTGAGATTTCTGACTGTAGTATTTATGCATCAGTCATTGCTAACATTAGAGTGCACTGTTGAGTGCACTAGAGTCTAGGCTTTCGGTAAGTGTATTTGCTGCAGACTGTGGGCTTTATTTCTTGCTAAGTCTTGCCGGGTGTTAGCACAAACACTGCTCATTTGTCAGTTTTTACTAAGCAAAACTTTTCCGTACAGAGGGCACACAGGTCTACTCTTTTATCCCTGACCTTCTTGGGACCTTTGTCCCCATCAGCAATCTTTTCCTTGACTGCGTTACTGTCATCTCAGAGAATCTACCAGTCCCCTTCTTTCCTCTGAAGTGCTTCCCTCTTGACAAAGCCTAGCACTTGATGACCTCAGTCTCAGGAAATATTCTTTGTGTTTGTCTTTCTTTGCCTATGACTGCAGGTCAGCTGGGGAACTGTTTACGGTTTCAGATATCACTAGCCACTACTGAAAAGGAAGAAAAATAAAACTCTCTTTCCTTTGAACTCTGGAGAGAGAGATATTTTAAACTCGGGAAGACAGGAAAGGAGGGCCTCACTGACACCTATTTACCTTCATTGTCACAGAGGTGTCTCTACTCTTCATTCTTATTTCAGGGTGGCTTCTGAATGGATTTCAACAGCGTGCAATTCAAGTATAATTTTATGGCAAGTAGGGCCTGAGTTCCTTTTAGAATTTTATTAAATGGATAAGGAAAAATCGCCAATGCTTACTTGGGTGTCAAATAGTCTTGAATTCGTTGTGATAATTTAAGCAATTATTAGATAAGTCTGTGCTGCCCTCCAAACGGAGATTAATTGAATTAATTTTGATAACCTATTCTTCAGACTTCTTTGTTATGTGCAAGCACATTAATAATGCCTTGGCTTTATAAAGCAGTTCTGTCTTCAAACCATCTACATCGATGTTACCTCGTTTTAAAAAGTGGGCCCAGCAAATATTTGAGAAATTAAGAAATTTGGATCCAAAGATGTCAGAAAACTTACCAAAACTAGTAACAGAACACAGAATCAAGGAACGCTCTTTCTCCATCTCCCTCCCTCCTTCTACCTATCCCCTCAAAAAAACCTAGTATGTAGGTTTGATCCCTACTTAACTTCTTAAACAATCAACTTTTGGTTTTATTGATTTTTTTTTAATCCAGAAAACACCCCTTTATCATCTCATAGTTTTTGTGGAGTTTGGACACAGCTTAGTTGAATACTCTGCTTAGGCAGAGTAGGTTTCAACTGGGGTGTGGTCTCATCTGATGCTTGGAAACCTGTTACAAGTTCATTCAGCTTACAGACAGTTCCTCACAGCTGTAGAATTCGTGGAAACTTTCATCTTCTTTGAGGCCAGTAAGAAACTCACTCTCTGGTGCTTTTTTTTTTTTTAAGAACTCCCTTAATTACGTCAGGCCCGCACCAAATAATCTCCCTTTTTATTAACTCGAAATCAACTGATCAGTAACCTAATTACAGGAGTGAAATCCTACAGCCAAAGAGAGAAAGTTATACAGAGTATGTAGACCAGGAGGTGTTCTGAAACCTTCAAAACTGTTGCTGTGAGAAGTTTCAAAGGGACTAAATAAAAGGAGAGACATACTACGTTCATAGGCTGTAGACTCGATATCGGTAAGATATCAATTATTTCCAAATTGGTTCATAGATACAGTACAATCCAAATTTAAATCCTATAGCAGGATTTTTGTAGATGTTGATAAGCTGATTCTATAATCCAAATAGAAATGTAAAGGACTCAGAATAGCCAAAATAGGTTTCAAAAAGATCATAGTTGGAGTACTAACACTACCGAATTTCAAGACTTTTCATAAAGCTACAGTTATCCAGTCAATGTGGTATCGACACCAAGATCAACAAATGGACCAGTGGACTGGAAGAGCGATTCAGGAAATGGACCCACACAGGTATAGACAATTACTTTTTATCTTTACCTTCAGTAATGCCTTTTCTCTTCTTTTTTCCCCCACTAATCCCTTTTCTAATGCTCTTCTTTTCTTTATGCAATGATTCTGACCAAATAATTTTCCTTCTTTCCAAAGAATTCTTTAACATTTTTTGCAATGGTTTCATTGATTTTTCTCTATTGTTCTTCTGTTTTCAGTTTCACTGATTTATGATATTAAATTTATCGTTTCCTTCCTTCTGTTGCTTTGGATTTAATTTTTTTTTTCTTGTTCCTTAAGCTTGAAGCTGGGATCATTAATTTGAGGCCCATCTTCTTGTAAGCATCGTAATGTTATAAATTTCCTCCTAAACACTACTTCAACTGCGTGCCACACATTTTGATATGTCATATTTTATCTTCTTTCAATTCAAAATGTTTTCTACCCATGAATTATTTTAAAGAGTGTCATTTATGAAGTTATTCACTTCTCGTTCAATTCCATCTTGGTCAGATAACATACTTTGTACAGTTTCACTTGATCATATTTTGTTAGGCTTTGTTTTTTGGTCCAAGACGTGGTCTATGTTGATGAATACTCCATGTGCACTTGAAAATAATGTGCATGGGCACTTGGGTGACTTAGGCTGTTGAGCGTCTGACTTTAGTTCAGGTTATGATCTCATGGTTTGTGAGTTCGAGCCCCACCTCGGGCTAGTTGCTGTCAGCCTGTCAGTGCACAGCCTGCTTTGGATCCTCTGTCCCCCTCTCTCTGCCCCTTCCCCACTTGCTCTCTCCCCAAAATAAATACTTAAAAAGAAAAGAAAAGAATGTGTATTTTACTGTTGTTGGGTGAAGTGTTCTATAAATGTCATCTATGTCATGTTGAATGATAGCACGGTGCAGGTCTTCTGTATCTGTAATGAACAGCTCGGGCTGCTATTAACAAAATACCATGGACCAGGTGGCTTAAACAACAGAAATTTATTTCTCCCAGTTCTGGAGGCTGGAAAGTCCAAGATCAAGGTGCCACCCTGGTGAAAAAGGGCTCTCTTCCTGGGTTATAGGTGTATCCCCCTTCTCATTGTGTGGACACATGGCCTTTCCTTAGTGTATATGGAGAGAGACAGAATTTTTTCTCTTCCTCTTTTTATAGGACCTTTGCTTGTGTTAGGACTCCATCCTTATGAACTCATCTAACCTTAAGTACCACCTGAAAGTTCTATGTCCAAATATAGTCACATTGGGAAATGGGGCTTCAACGTATAGATTTGGGAGGGATACGATTCAGTTCTTAGCAACATCCTTGTTAATTTTCTAATGATTACTGAGAGAGAAGTGTTGAAATCTCTGAGTATAACTATGAATTTGTTTATTTCCCATTTCCAATCTACTTCTGCTTCAGATATTTGAAACTGTATTAACAGTGCATTAACCTTGTTCTGAAGTCTTTTCTTTCTTTCTTTCTTTCTTTTCTTTTTTTTTTTTAGGGGCACCTGGGTAGCTCAGTCAGTTAAGTGTCCAACTTTGGCTCAAGTCATGATCTCACAGTTTGTGGGTTCGAGCTCCTCATCGGGCTCTGGGCTGACAGCTCAGAGCCTGGAACCTACTTTGGATTCTGTGTGTGTGTGTGTGTGTGTGTGTGTGTGTGTGTGTGTGTGTGTGTGTCTGCCCCTCCCCTGCTCATGCTTTGTTTCTCTCTCTCTCTCAAAAATAAATAAATGTTAAAAAAATTCAAGTCTTTTTTAAATATGAATACAATTACTTCAACTTTCCTTGGATTAGTTTATATCGTATATCCAGTACTCTGTCCCTTCTGTTTTTGTTCCTCTGTTTCCCCTTTCCTGCCTGCCTTCTTTTGGATTATTTTAATTCTCTTAATATTCTATTTTAAATTATGTCTTTTATGGCATAATGTTTGCATTAATTTTTATGGTTGTTCTAGGGAATAGAACCTTTCAAGTTAGAGCTTATATTTCACTGTTTCAGGTAGAATGGCCTTACAGCCATGTGTTTTATGTTACACTTGTCATATGTATTACATCTATACACGTTGAAAACTCTACCATTGTTGTAATCTTTGCTTTTATTCTCCTATATGCTTTAGAGAACCTAAGAAAAGAAAAACAGTATCTTATAATTGCCTTGATACTTATGATTACTGTGCTCTTCCTTATTTCTGAAGTTGTTAAGTTTTACCCATGTATCATTTTGCTTCTAGAAAACTTCCTTCAACATTTCTTTTAGACCAGATCTGCCGGCAACGAATTCTCTTGGTTTTCCTTCATCTGAAAATGTTTTTATATTGCCTTCATTTTGAAAGATATATTTGTTTTGTATAGAATTCTAGGTTGACATGCTTTTCTTTCACCACTTTAACATGTTCCACTGTGTCGTGGGGCGCCTGAGTGGCTCAGTTGGTTAAGCGTCTGACTTTGGCTCAGGTCATGACCTCAGAGTTCGTGGGTTCAAGCTCTGCATCGGGCTCTGTGCTGACAGCTCAGAGCTTGGAGCCTGCTTTGGATTCTGTGTCTCCCTCTCTCTCTGCTCCTCCCCCGCTCATGCTCTGTCTCTCTCAAAAATAAATAAGCATTAAAAAAAATTTAAAATGTTCCACTGTGTCTCTGATGAGAAATCTGTGGTAATTCAAATCATCGCCGTCCTCTATGCAATGCAATATATTTTTTTTGCTGGATGCTTTCAAGATTTTTTCCTTTGTTTTGTTTTCAAAAACATGATTATTATGTCTCTGGTGTGATGCTCTTTGTATTTTCTTTTTAATCATGTTTAGGGTTGGATGAACTTCTCTTGATTCCATAAATGTATATATTTTATCTAATTTTTAACATTTTAGGAAATTATTTCTGTACCAATTTCTTTATTATCTTCTGGGACTCATTGACATAGATGTTAGATACTTTGGTATTGTCTTATAGGTCCTTGAGTCTGTTCACTTTTTAAAATCCTTTTCTTTCTGTTCTTTTGATTGGACAGTTTCTATTGACTCTTCAAGCTCTCTTGCCTTTTTCTTCATTTGTCTCTATTCTGTTATTGCACTCCATCAGCGAATTTTTTAAGACGTTATATTCTCTGTTCTAATGTTTCCATATCTCTGTTGTCAACTTCTGTTTTTCCATTCATATTAAATATGGTTTACCTTTTCATCAGGGAGCATAGTTATAAATAGCTCTTTTAAAGTCTTTAATAATTTCAACATCTGAGTCACCTTGGGATTGGTTTTCATTGGTTCCTTTGAAATGGGCCACATCTTCTTACCTTTTCATATATTGAGTAATTTGGGGATATTGAGTAATTTTCCTGGACACTTTGATATTATGCTGTGAGGTTCTGAATCTTTTTAAACTCATCTGGAAAATGGTGTGTGTGTGTGTGTGTGTGTGTGTGTGTGTGTGTGTGTGTGTATCTTGTGTGAATTAATACACAGAAATCATTTCCTCCAACTTCCTTTTCTCTGGGATTCTTCTGCTTTGCTCCCCACCCTTCCCCCCATCAATTTGCAAAGATCGTTTTTCTTGATCCTACAGCTAGGAAGATAGTGCTTCTCTTGGAGATTTTATTGCTGGTGAAACCATTGCCATAGCTCCTAACCAGTGCCAATATTTGGGTCAAAGCCATGAGAGAAAAGTGGAAAACAAACTTTAGGAAACTCCACCCCCTCCCACCCCCCGCCCCCACATATGTTTCACTTCTTTGATTCCTCTCCTCAGTCTGCCTGCTTTTGTTTACTTTTCAGAATCCTCAGATAGTTGCTTTTGTATATATCCAGAGTTTTTAGTTACAACCAATAGGCTTACTCCATCTTGGCCAGGACTAGAAGTCTCTCCCGCTTCACTTTTAGGAAGAAATGCAGGCATTTACTATTTACTCTTTATAGTCTCTTACTAGATTCTAGGCCAAATACAAGCCCTTTAAACAAGTCATAATAGCCCTGTGTCCACTAGGAGGCAGCACTAACAAGCCCTGTTTGCCCCAGGCCTCCATAACCTCAAGATCATGGATATAATCTTGGCAGCCTGTAGCTTCAGGTTTTTGCTCGACACATCTCCAAAGGCAAGAAAATTGAAAGCAAAAACGAACTATTGGGACCTCATCAGGATAAAAAGCTTTTGCACTGCAAAGGAAACAATTAACAAAACTAGAAGGCAACCGACAGAATGGGAAAAGATATTTGCAAATGACATCAGATAAAGGGTTACTGTCCAAAATCTATAAAGAACTTACCAAACTCAACACCCAAAAAAACCAAATAATCCAGTGAAGAAATGGGCAGAAGACATGAATAGACACTTTTCCAAAGAAGACGGCCAACTGACACATGAAAAGATACTCAACATCACTCATCATGAGGGAAATAGAAATCAAAACCACACTGAGATACCACCTCACACCGGTCAGAGTGGCTAAAATGAGCAAATCAGAGAACTCTAGATGCTGGCAAGGATGTGGAGAAACGGGCACCCTCCTACACTGTTGGTGGGAATGTAAACGGGTACAGCCCCTCTGGAAAACAGTGTGGAGGTTCCTCAAAAAATTAAAAATAGAACTACCCTACAACTCAGCAATAGCACTACTAGGAATTCATCCAAAGGATATAGGAGTGCTGATGCATAGGGGCACATGTACCCCAACATTTATAGTAGTGCTTTCAACAATACCCCAATTATGGAAAGAGCCTAAATGTCCATCAGCTGATGAATGGATAAAGAAGATGTGATTTATATATACAATGGAATACTACTTGGCAGTGAGAGAAAGAAATCATGCCATTTGCAGCAATGTGGATGGAACTGGAGGGTATTATGCTAAGTGAAATAAGTTAGTCAGAGAAAGACAGATATCCTATGTTTTCACTCATATGTGGACCTTGAGAAACTTAACAGAAGACCATAGGAGAGGGGAAGAGGAAAAAATAGTTACAAACAGAGAAGGGGGGAGGCAAATCATGAGACTCTTAAACACAGAGAACAAGCTGAGGGTTGTGGGTTCTAGGGAGTTAGGGTGTTGGCTAATTGCAAGTTAGCTCATTCTAGGTCTGTCACCAAATACTGCTGCCTTGTCCACCTGTGGTCACATCCATTGCAGTTATGACTTCCAGGGCTTGCTCAACTCACCATGGTTACTTGGGTGGAATAAGCCTTGTCTGTCTGGTCTGGTCATGTTTACAGTTTGTTCAGTAGACTCCCAGAGCTGACTCCTTCCATATTTTCAAAGCCTTTCCTCTTCTGTGCTCTACATGTTAGGTTGGAAACTGTGGGAGTTGTTAGTTTCTGCTCACCAAATTATTTGCGGCTCTTCAGTTTCTCAGTATGTAGTAGGGTTGTTTTCTTGGCCCTCTTGTCATTGGCTCAGGTCACATGATTAATTCTGGTTTGTAACCAGAGTTGGAAGCGATAAGTGATACTTCCAAGTGATAAGTGGAAGTTCCAGCCTGGAAGTGATTAAAAACATTAAATGTGAGACATCTTAGAGTTCTGTTTTTCTCTGTCAAAGTGATTGATAATGGTCCAGGTTGTATCTCCTTTATCAGTCTGGGTCTCAGCGTGAGAGCTACATGGGACAGAGCCACCTGAAACTGACAATGGCCATGTAACATGAATGAGCATGAGTGAGGAATAGACTTTTGTTGTTTTAAGCCACTGATACATGGGAGTTATTTGTTAATGAAGCATTACCTAACCCAGCTTAACTGATACAGAAACTGCATGAGAGGGACTACTTAACATCGTACAAAAAAGCATTCCTTCTTACCCATTTTAGCTAAGGGTCTCAGGGCAGAGGCTCACCATCTTGACTTGGTCCTAGCTCACTGTGAGTTCTATGTCTGTCCAAACATTCCTCTTAGCACCTGAGGCTGTCTCTGTCTTGCTGGAGTTTAAGTCTTGGTTTCCAGAACCTGACTGCCAGTCATGACATTTATAATCAACATTCATTCTATGAGACCAAGGGGCTCTTCATGCAAGCAGAGCAAGTGTCAGCCTTTCTCTTTCATTCTACACTGAAGCTGCTTACTTTCCCCCCTTCCTTTACATCAGCTATTTTTTACATTTTTTCCTTATTTTTGCACATTCCTCCTTTATCTCTCCTTTATAACTTCCCACACTGAAGACATCTGGTTACTTATTATTATATTCCTTTACCTTCGTTCTGTTACTGGATTCCCTTTTCCTTATTTATTAAAAATTTGTTTAATGTCTATTTATTTTTGATAGAGGGAGAGACAGAATATGAGCAGGGAGGGGCAGAAAGAGAGGGAGACACAGAATCCGAAGCAGGCTCTAGGCTCTGAGCTGTCAGCACAGAGCCCGACATGAGCCCGACTGACTGAGCCACCCAGGCACCCCTCCCCTTCTCCTTATTTAGATAACACTTGGTGTTATCACTTCAAGACCTGTAACAATTTTATTAAAGTTAATTTTGTGACCTGTGGCCCTTGTCTAATTCTTGCATCCCAGGCCTGAAGAAACAATACATTAAATCTCCTGGAATAAGAATATAGAGTATGCTACAGAGTTATAACAGATAACCCTTATTACGTACCACTTGTTATGTATGC
The DNA here is from genome assembly GCA_017311185.1 of Proteles cristata cristata. Lineage (NCBI taxonomy): Eukaryota > Metazoa > Chordata > Mammalia > Carnivora > Hyaenidae > Proteles > Proteles cristata. Next base: position 86,046 of record JAESUZ010003135.1, on the reverse strand, counting down.
ACTTTTATAACCTCATTAGGATCTATGAAATCCTTCACAGCTCCATATACATACATGGGTATTATAATCCCTAGTTTACAGATGAGGTAACAGGCACAGAGTGTTATATGACTTGCTCAAGCCACACAGCTTATAAGTGACAGAGCCGGAATTAGAAACCAGGCTATCTGGCTCCAGAGTCTATATTTTAGCCATAAAATTCTCTTGCTTCCATATATACACAGAAGGTTTTAAACCATGAGTCAGTAAATCATGATCCTCAGATCATTTCCGATTTACTGCATGTTTATGTAAATAAAGTTTTATTGGAACACAGCCATGTCCATTTGTTTAATCTCATCCATGACAGCTTTCGAGTGATAAGGGCAGAGTTGAGTGTGACAGAGATTGCATGACCCACAAAGCCTGAAATATTTACTATCTGATTTCTGTTTTAAAGGATGAATAGGGATGTTCTAGACAAAGTGTTCCTGGCAAAGGGAATGACATGCAAGAAAGCATGGGGCATCAATTGCAGAATTTTTCTGCACCTGCACCATAAATTTTTTAAGAGAAGAGATTCTATCTTCTCATCATAGTGAGAACACCACAAGTGCTCAATATTCTTGTTGAAAATATTTATCCAGTTTACTCACATTGTTACACCACTCATAAATGTATTAATGACTGCTGTACTTATTTTTTATGTTTCCTGGCATTATCGAGTATAGCCCCATGGGGCAGAAACATGAGAGGGTAATGAGTAGCCCAGTGAACTGAGTATATTATGAATTCACATTACGGTAATTTAAATTACATTTATTCATCCAAGTATTTGTTGACAGGTTGTATAATTTAAGCTCAAATGCGGCTTACAACAGAAAATAATCCTAGTGACTCTGATGAAATACCGAAATGCAATATTTGTCTGTGAATTTCTGTTGCTGGTGGTAAGGGACTTAGAACATGTACACGTGTGGGCAACCATGCACACACACACACACGCACACACTCATAAAACCTCCCCCACTGCAAGAAACACACCCACAAACACATTTTTTAAATATTTTTATTTATTTCTAAGAGAGAGAGAGAGACAGCGTGAGCAGGGGAGGGTCAGAGAGAGAGGGAGATACAGACCCTGAAATAGGCTCCAGGCTCTGCTGGCAGTCAGCACAGAGCCCGACGCGGGGCTCGAACCCACGAACCACGAGATCATGACCTAAGCAAAAGTCGGACGCTTAACCGACTAAGCCACCCAGGCGCCCCAACAAACACATTTTAATAATTAGTGTTTCATTTAAGCCCATTTCAAAAGTGAGCATTTTACTAAAAATCATTTAGAAGAGAAACAAGATCAAATGCCTCTGCCATAATATCTTAATATTATGCCATAACATCATAATATCAGTTGCCTTAGAACTGAGGTGGATCATTAGAGGGACTCACATGCTTATTCAGTTCTCACAGTTGTTTATTGTTTGCAACAGTAGAAAGGAAGAGTTTTGTGTCGTAATAACTTCACGAGGCTTTGACACTTGGTACAAGGGGAAACTGTTGTCTGGAAGAATGTTTCAGTACAGAAGGAAATGATTGCATGTAATAAAAATTTTTGAAATATCATGTATATGCTAGATTGAGGTTTATAGGTAGAAACGTGTTTGATCTCTCTGATAGATCAGGCTTTTTTTTTTTTTTTTTTTTTTTGCCATAGCTGATGAATAAGATAGTGCTTTCCCTTGTACTTATTTCTGATGAACATCTGAAATAGATGAGTCATTATATAAAATCTTATGGCAATAAAATTTAAATAGATAATTCTTTAATTATTATCTATTTAGAACACTCTAATTTAGGCACTAGAATATCTTATTTACATAATATGTAAAAAGTATTATATAATATGTATGAGAATACCAATAAATGAATATTTATGAATAGGGAAACAACCCACTAATTGAAAAAAATTGTTTTTAATATCCTAAGGATGTAGTAACTTCTCTTTTTGTGTTTCAACACTATTGGATCATCCCTCTCAATGGTGTCATCTAATAATCTGAGGTTTTTGGCACAAGCACCTTCATAATTTTCAGAAGTATATGCTACCTGAAATTATCTTTTGCTTGTCTATACAGGTAATAGTTGAAGAAAATTTAAATGAGGCATCTATAGGAAACACTATGATCTGTCCCCCAGATATTGAATTCTTGCTTACTAACTGTAGCTGAATTCATGTAATATGCTAGATTTGTCTAATTTTTAAGATAGACATTTTTTTAGGTTACTATAGAGCAACTTAATGAAATGTATGATTTTCTTTTTGGCAGAAAATAGAAGCTGGAGTCCCTAACATTGGGTGGAAATTCCTTACGGGACAATTTATACAATCACTCACTACTGTATTTTATCAGTCAGCATGACTGTATTAAGCACCTACTATTTGCACTGCTGTTGTGACAGACTTAGGATTAGAGTGGTAGAAGACAAAGGCCCTATCTTCAAGGAGCTTACCCTCCACTTAGGGGATAGGTAGATACCTGCAGAGTGGTAACAAAACATGATAAACACTATCAAAGAGGTAATGTGCTTGTTGTGGGGCTGTGGGGCTACAGACTAGGTGGTCTACTCTACAATTAAGGTACACTATATAAGATAGAATGAAAACAACGAATAAAACACCAAATGATTGGAAATTTGAAAACATCTTCCTAAATAATTGGCGAGTCAAAGAAAAAAATAAAATTAATTACAAATTAAAATATTACATTTAAATAAAAATAAAAATTAGAAATTAGGAAAAATTGTTCAAGTTAGAAAAGAAAGATTGAGAATTAATGAGCCATGTATCCAACTCATGAAGTTTTTCATAAGAACAGAAGCTTAAGCCTGAAGAAAATACAAGGAAGGGAATAAAAGGGATGTGAATACAACTTTTTAAAATAGAAAACAAAGATATAAGAGTAAATATTATCCACCAATAGCTGGTTTTTTGAAAAAAGAAGAGACGAGATGTCTCTGTCAATACTGGTCAAGGAAAAAGAGGACACAAGGGAATTACTTGTGTCATTAAAATATAAAAAATATTATAAAAAACTTTATGCCAATGATTTAGAAAACTTAGATGTAACAAATTTCTTTTTTAAATTTCTTTTTCTTTTTCTTTTTTAGAGAGAGAGAGAGCATGTCAGTAGGGGTGAGGAGCAGAGGGAGAGAGAGAATCTTAAGTAGGCTTCACACTCAGTGTGGAGCCCAATGTAAGGCTCAATCCCACAGCCCTGGGATCATGACCTGAGCTGAAATCAAGATTTGAACGCTCAACCAACTGAACCCCCCCACCACCACCAAGTGCCCTGAGAAATTTCTAAGTAAATATAATTTTCCAAGACTAATTTATTACAAAATTTAACAACTTGATTAAGAATATAAGATTAAAGGAATTGAATCAGTAGGCAAAAGTCTACCTTTGATCCATACACAAAAATATTCAAGCAAGATTATTTTATAAAATAATTTCTGTGAAATACTCAAAGACCATATAAATCCCATCGTATACAAATGGATCTAGGATATAGGAAAAAAAGGAACAATTTCCACAATTTTTTATAAGATTTATTTAACCACGCTAAACAAACCCAACTTGGCCAAGTTAGCCTCGTAAAATGATGGGATGAGAGGAGAGCTGAACATGAGCATCTCTATTCATGTATTACATTGAGCCAGATGAAATTGTTCTTTTCATCATTACAAAACAGTCATATATCAGCAATTTCTTTTGGCTCAACCTAATAATTTCCCACTTTAGTGGATTAAAGAAGAAAACAACTTGATCATCACAGCAGATAAAGAATAAAGGCTTATGCTGACCATCAAATTTAGTGGTACGGGCACCTGGGTGGCTCACTTGGTTAAGTGTCTGACTTTGGCTCAGGTCATGATCTCACAGTTCATGGGTTGGAGCCTGCTGTCGGGCTCTGTGCTGACACCTTAGAGCCCAGAGCCTGCTTCTGATTCTGTGTGTGTGTGTGTGTCTCTCGGCATCTCCCCCACTCACACTCTGTCTCTCTTTCTCACACACAAATAAATAAACATTTAAAAAACCCAAATTTCATCTAAAAGACTTAGTGGTAAGGCATCGTAAGCATTTCCTATGAAATCAAGAAAGAGACTAGCAGCTGTCACTACTTCTATTGGGCAGCATACTAATACACATGGATTAGAAAAAATAAACATAAGAAACAAATTGTACTATATATATATTTTATATGTAAGTAACCCAAGAGAATCTACAAATTAGGTGAAAATTAATTCAACCATGTGCCTTGAAATAAGATCATCAGACAAAAACTGAGTTTTTACAAAGCAAGAATAAACAACCTATGAAACAGCAATGACAAATATAAAAGATCTAGGAGGGAAAAAAACTAACAAAAACAAAGTAATTTTTTGGAGAAAATTACCAAACCTTTAAGGAAAGCAATTAAGATGGCCAAAATAAATGGAAAGCTATAGGTAATACTACTTGGCATTTTAAAGATATTTATTTTTTCCAAGATATTTCATAAATTCAATACCATTCACTTTTTAAAGTAATCTCAATACCCAATTTGGGACTCACACTCATAAGTATGAAATCAAGAGTCAGATGCTCTACTGAGCCAGCTAAGTGCCCCAAATCCAATGCCGTTCAAGTGGAATGGAGAATTTTCACAGAAACTTACAACTTGGTGGTCAAATTTATATAGAATTCTAAGAAAGAGGCCAAGAGTAGTCAAAACAATGCTAGGAAGAAATAGTTGGAGGACATGCTTTATCAGATAACATGGTTTATTAAAAGTGAAAGTAATTGAGATAACATATTATTTTGGAAACATACACATAGACCAGTGAAATAAGTTCAACAAGTGCAGAAATAGCTCCCCTGTATAGGGACTCAGTACATGAAAGAAGTGACAATACAAGTCAGTGACATTGTATTAGTTTCCTAAGGCTGCTGTAAAAAATGACCACAGATTTGATGACTTTGTGGAGACTAGCATTTTGAAACTGAGGGGTCAGTCAGCAGGGCTGTGCTAACTCTAGAGCCTCTAAGGAAGATTCCTTCCTTGCCTCTTTCAGCTTCTGGTGGCTCCAGGCCTTTGGCTTGTGGTAGCGTAACTTTAATCGTTGCCTTCATCTTCACATGGCTTTCCCTGGTGTGTCTGTGTCTTCTCTTTCTGCAAGAATAATTTGTTGGGGTGCCTGGGTGGCTCAATCAGTTAGTTAAGCACCTGTTTCGCATTCTCTGTCTCCTTCTCTGCCTCCTCCCTGCTTGCTCTGTCTCTCTCTCTCAAAAATAAATAAATGCTAGGGGCACCTGGGTGGCTCAGTCGGTTGAGCGTCTGACTTAGGCTCAGGTCATGATCTCACGGTTTGTGGGTTCGAGCCCCGTGTCGGGCTCTGTGCTGACAGCTCAGAACCTGGAGTCTGCTTCGGATTCTGTGTCTCCCTCTCTCTGACCATCCCCTACTCACACTGTCTCTTTCTCTCTCAGAAATAAATTTTAAAAAAACATTAAAACAGTTTTTTAAACCCAGAAAACAAAAATAAATAAATGTTAAAAATTTTTAAATAAATAAAACAAAGTAAATGACATTATTAAGTTATAAGCTAAAGCTTTTCTAAATTATTAATAACAAAAAAGTTTTGAACAGCCATTTGAAGGAACTGAATTATCTTTCTATTGTCTCTATTGAAATGGCATTACAAAATAATTATCACATGAAAAAGCAATCATGACCTATGTATCAAAAGAGTGAGAAAAGGTATTACAGAGGTGGGTCAGGCTTTCAATTAGTAAAAACATTGTTTTACATATTGTTTTACTTATTGTATCTTTTGGCTTTTGAAAATGTGTACTTTATTGTGATTTTTCTCATTCTAAAGAAATATTTCCCTTTATGTGTAACTTCTTTTTCTTAATTTTGTATTCTCTTCCTGAAAGGTAGTTCCCCAAATTGCATAGGCCTCAGATGCCACAAAACCTAAGTATGCGAGAGTGTAAAATCCCAGACACCAATTTACCATGTACATTACAGATCCTAACTGTGTCAGGAATTATGATACTCGACATCCTTATGCCTATCTGTTAAGATGCCTCATGTCAGACTTACTAGAGTTCTAATCATTATTTGAAAACGAGCATTAACTGTTGTAACAGAATCAGAGTAGTTGCAATCCGTATAACTTGGTTATGAATCTATGTTGGTAGAGCTGAATAGAAATAATAATTACAAAAATGATAATATATCTAACTTTTGTGGAGCACACACTATCTGCCAAGCTTACAGTGTGCATCTAGTCTCAGTTCATCCTCACATTAACTTTGTTAAAGTCATTGTCATGTAAATAAGGGCAAATGCCCAGACAACATGTGGGCTACATCCTGCAGGATCAAGAATCATTGGGAAAATCTCATGGAGCCAGGATCAGTAGCAGGTGTGCTGGTCTCCTCTTGTTTATCCATTCTAGGCAAGTCCATGGTGATCTGACAGAGCCAAACATTCAATTCCAGGGAAGGTGTCCTGATTCTTGGCTGTGGGGCTTTTAGGCATCGTGATTAAATGTGAAGGTTTTATACGTGTCAACACGGCTAGGCTAAACTACACTTCCCAGAATTCCTTTCTTGTATATTTCCAGTTAGAGTGAGCCGCAAGGGAGAGTCTGGCGAGACCTGGAGGGCTGAACGGGAGGCAGCCACCATTTTGTAGCATACACACATTGTTGCTGATCTGCTTACTTACCTCACTGGCAGAAAACATTGGTTGGCCGAGGTGTGCTTTTAGCTCTTAGATGAAGGGCCGTGTTTTCTCCAGGATAACCTGGTGCAAGAGGCGAGAAGAATAGATATGAATTTTAGTCCATCCTTGTCAGTTTCCAGCTTGTGTTCATGGGGTTCTAGGCTAATTATTTCTTTCCTTCCTGACTGCCCGTGTTGTGTTAAGATCCAGCATCAGATATGGAGACAGTCTTACAGAGGTTGTTTAATGAGTTCCCAAAATTGTGTAAGCAAATCTATAACAAATTCATATCTCTATTTCTATCTATCTATCTATCTATCTATCTATCTATCTATCTATCATCTATCTATCATCTATCTATCTGTCATCTATTATCTATCTACCTATCTATTATCTATCAATCATCTATCTATCTATCTATCTATCTATCTATCTATCTGTCTATCTATCATCTACCCATCATCTACCTACTATCTATCTATCTATCTATCTATCTATCTATCTATCTATCTATCATCTATCTATCTCCTACTTTTCTGCTTTTCTGGTCAAATTCTGACTGATACAACTGAGCCTCCTCTCCCCGCATCACGGGAAAGTAGTGCCAAGATTCACCACTTCACTATTGATGGCTAGGGAAGAATTTGTCTTTTACCTGGCATAATGTCAGAGCTAGCGCCAGGCGTCCAATTGAGTAGGGTTGATTGCGCTCATTACTGGGTCATAGCTGGTTTTCATGGAGCTCTGCTAAAGGCTAGCTTCTTTTCTGAGAAGCCAATTTTCAGTGAATTAGTCTTAGACAAATGTAGCAAATTGTATTTTCCAAAGATGGTTGTACTAATATGAATCACATCCCATATACTCTTCTAACCATGAGACATTGCTACTGCTCCATTTAGAGATGAGACCTAAATGTTCCATCCCCTTGAACCTGGGAAACGGTTTATAATTTCCTTCATTAACAGAATGTAGCAGAAGTGATACTGTGTGACTTCCAAGGCTAGATTATAAAAGGCAGTATGGCTTCCATCTGGTTCTCTCTCTGTCTCTCTTTCAGGACACTTGCCCGTGGAACCCAGCCACTATTCTATAAGGAAGCCTAGAGTAGCCCATGCAGGGAGACCATATGGAGCAACCCATGTGGAGAGGAGCTTAAGCCCTCAACTGATACCCAGCATTAACCACCAGACACACACTGAGTGTGGCTTTAGAAATTTCCAGCCTACAGCTTTTGAATCTTCCAGCTGAGGCCTCAGACATTACAGCGTAGAATGGAACAGAGATGAGCTGTCACCTCAAAACCCTCTGCAAATTAAATATTTGTGAGCAGAATAGATATTGTTTTCTACACCACTAAATTTTGGAGTAACTTGTTACTTGGTATTAATGGGTGGAAAAGACAAGTTAGCCTTGTGTAATAGTTATCTGTTGCTGCATAACAAATTACTCTAAAATTTAGTAATTTGAAAGCATAAATATCTAGGATTTCATGCAGTTTCTGAGGGTCAAGAATCCACGAGTGGCATAGCTTGGTGGCTTTGGCTCAGGGTTTCCCATGACGCTACTGTCAGGATGTTGGTCAGGGCTGTAGTCTTCTGAAGGTCTGACTAGGCTAAAGGATCATCTTCCAAAATGGCGCTCTCACATGGTTATTGGCAGGAAGCCTAGATGTTGGCAATAGGCCTCAGTTCCTTGCCATGTGGATGTCTCACAGAGCTGCCTGAATGCCCTCATGATGTGACAGTTACTTTCTCCTGGAGCAGAGAGAGAGAGCAAAAATGAAATGAAAACACCTTTTAAGATCTAGTCAGAGAAGTTGCACACTGTCACCTCCACCACATGCTATTTGTTAGAGTTACTAAGTACAGCCACACTCAGGAGGAAGACAATTAGGCTCCACCCTTTGAAGGGGGACTATCCAAAACTCTGTGGATATATTTTAAAACCACTACTCCATGACCTCAATGGTAGCCTCGATGCTTCCTTCTCCCACTCTGTGCTCATCCCTTCCTCTTTCAACAAAAAGAGGCTGTGAGGCCAGTAATGCCATCTTCCTAGGAAACACTGGAGAACAGGTTGGAAGGGTGCAGATTACCTTCACCTGATTCAGTTAGAGGAAAGCCGTTGATAAGAAGGATCCAGGGAGCCTGCGTTTTTAATATGGAAAGCATAATAAGGCTGGCACCCATGCCAGCTGCCATGCAGAGGAGGTCGAGAAAATCTGAGCCAGAATTTGCAGTTTGGCTGTTGAGTCTATTCCAGTGACTGGGGAACGTGTGTCAGTCTGGAGGAAGAAACTGACTCCCCCTCATTGTTGCTCAGCCTTGGGTCCATTGTTGATCATGTCATTGGTAAGGATTGCATGTTTTTTACAATATTTTATTTAGTTTTGAGAGAGAGACCGAACATGAGCAGGGGAGGGGCAGAGAGAGAGAGAGAGAGGGAGACACAGAATCGGAAGCAGGCTCCAGGCTCTGAGCTAGCTGTCAGCACAGAGCCTGACACAGGGTTTGAACCCACAAACCTTGAGATCATGACCTGAGCTGAAGTTGGCCACTTAACCAACGGAGCCACCCAGGTGCCCCAGGATCGCGTGTTTTAACTCAGTGGATTTTGCAAGAGGCTATCAGTAGCAAAGTAGTGCTGTTAGAAGAAACTAGAATGGCCTGCATTCTCAAATTCCCAATGTCTCCACTACATCTGGGACTGAATGGAAGGGCCATTAACAGATTAAATGAGAAGAACACTTCTCTGAGAGCAAGGCTATGCGGATGACATACACCTGGAGTGTAAGATGGTTAATGGGCACTGTCCCCCACGCCCCCCCACAAGTCTCCTGTAATTTCTGATGTTTTGACAGAGATTTCCTTGAATATATGGAGTTTAAAAAATAGAGAGGGAAAATATAAGAATCTCACGATCCAGCTTTCCCTTCCAGGTTTTCAGTGTGTCTAATGTTTGCTTCAGTTGTAATCTTTTGCCCCAGACAGCAGTGGGTTGTTATTTGCCTTTTGATGTTTTTAGGGAATACTTTCTGCATAGCCGATTTGTAGCCTAAGAAAGTACTGAGCATCTTTAGTACTTTCAGCATCTTTACTGAGTACCTAAACAAAGACAAGCGTCTTTTGTCCATCCTTCAGTTGGTCACCCTACAGGTCAAAACAAACAGTTCTTTGAAAACAAGGTCTGCTGTCCTTCCCTGTAATAAGGGTCCAGGGTTCGTTGTTGTTTTTTGTTGTTGTTGTTGTTATTTTTTAAGTTTATTTATTTTTGAGGGACAGAGAGAGACAGAGCCTGAGCAGGGGAGGGGCAGAGAGAGAAGGAGACACAGAATCCAAAGCAAGCTTCAGGCTTGGAGCTGTCAGCAGAGAGCCCAACATGAGGCTCGAACTCACGAACAGTGAGATCGTGACCTGAGCTGAAATCGGACGCTTAACCTACTGAGCCACACATGCGCCCCAAGGGCCCAGGGTTCTATATTGGGAATGTGGGTTCACCAAGGCTTACCAAGCCGGGTAGCGTGCAGAGCAAGGGCAAGTGAAAACACTTTTAACCAGTTTTAAATTGCTTTCTGGATTCAGCATTTGCTTGCTTGCTATAGACCTATGACTCGTTTCTAGAATTTCCTGGCAGTTTTCGCTCATCTTTTAGGTGTTTCTGTGGAGGGGCAGGCCCTTGGAGCTACTTGCTTTTCCATTTTTGCTGACATCACCCCTTCACAATTTGGTTTTTGATTCAGCTATTTTTTTTTTAATTAAACACTTGCTATTCACCAGGTGATGTGTTACATTTTTACTTTTATTTAACCCTCATAGTAATTGTAGGAGAGCAGCACTATTATCTCCATTCCACAAAAGAGGAAATACAAACTCAGAGAACTGTTCAAGGTGATACAGACAAGAGCAGATACAAAGGAGCTTGAACTCAGATCTGTTTGATTTCTAACCTTAAGGCTTTTAGCCACTACGTTAAAACAATATGTTAAGATAGCCAGACACACATAATCAAAGGTGTTGGCCCGATCTGATTCTAAAGACATTTTTATGTTTGGGGATTAATTGTAATTTGTTTTTATGAAAGGTAGTGTTCATTTTCTATTATTCACGCTTTGCATCTGAATGGCGTTAACTGTGTGTGAAGAGTCTCAATAGAAATCAGAGAAAGAAAAATGTACCCTAACTGATGTACTGATAGTCATGCAAAGTGGATGAAGAGGCTTTGATTATGGTCTACAATAGTTGGTGATCTCATTCTTTTTAGATCTAAGCTAGGATGGCCAAAGTCAACGGAAAAGGGACTAAAGGATGCTGCTTGGATACTTGACACATGATTGATTATCCTCTTCTCGTTTCTGATTCTTTAGATGGGGCCTTATTATTAGGGAGGTGCAGAGGTTCTGAATCCAGATTCCCTGACCTCAAATTCTGCCTGTGTTATTGACCGTCTCTGTGACCTGGGGCAAATTAATTAATCTGTCTGTGCTTCGGTTTCCTTACCATGAGGTGTAGAGATAGCAATGGTACACGCATCAGCTTGTGCCTGAAGGTTAGAGAGCTGGCAAGGTGAAAAGCTTTAAGAACCGTGTCTGACACAGAGCAACCATTTAACAAGGCTTACTACTATTATTTTTATAGAACTATGTAGAAAAAAAATTAAAAACTCATTTCTTCCCATCAAGATTTTATTTCATTTTGTATTTGAGAGAGAGAGTCAGCGAGCAGGGGAGAGGGGCAGAAGGAGAGAGAGGAAGAATACTAAGCAGGCTACATGCTCAGCACAGCCCTGGGATTTATGACCTGAGCCAAAATCAAGAGTCTGATGCTCAACCGAGCCCCGCAGGCGCCCCCCAGGCGCCCCCCCATCAAAATGTTAATGGTCGTACTTCATTATCACCTCCCTTTGCCCAGTTACTTATCCTAGTGGATCCTTATGGGGCACATGTTACTTCAGAGGCTTCTTTTGTTTTGCATTTGACCTTATTAGGGTAACTATAAATCAAAGGGGGGGAAAAAGAAAATTGAATGTGTTTCCTGTCAGGGCTCTTCCTGACAACTTCCTCAATTCTCCTTGATCTCAAAGAGGATGAAAATGTATAGACAGGCAATTTTTTTTCGTAACTGAAATTGTACAAACAGCCCTTGCACTTGTATAGAAAGTTCCATTTTCATTTAGCATTTATTTCCCTCTTTCTAATTTTAAGGTACAAAAGAATCCCAAATAACATTCATCTCAACAAACTTTTGTTAATGGTGTTACTTCTGGCACACCAGGATGATGAAGCTAAAATATAAATGGAAGGAATCAATTTGTTTTTGAAGATTCCTCTTTGAAAATGATTTTGGGATCCCATGGATGTGAAGATTTATATTATTTTCCCACTGTGATACAGATGAAGACTTATCTTGATGAGAGTAACACAGTCTCATGGAATCACCTAAGAGTTTCTTGTGTGTGCTGATTGACTGATCCTGTGTCTTTGGCTAATTTTTCTGGGAACCACCTAGAAGTAAAACACAACACTGAGACTTTCACTGTAGTAAAAATTTTGAAGCAAGTCGAAACAAAGGAAGACAATATGCAGATAGATGTGATAACTCTTTGCATTGCTGTATTTAGTATTTTCCATTTTTGAAGGGGTTGGGTTTACTGCCCAAATAATCCCAAACACTAGAATCCCATTCGTTATTAAGAACCAATTAGGTGGGAAGTTGTTAATTTTTAAACTAATTTTGGACTTTTAAGAGGAAAAAGAAACCTAATTATTTACAAGGGCCACAAGCCTCTCTTACACTCTTAAATATAATTATACCACAACAAACGTGGATAACACTGTCCAAAGTGCAACTTTAAGATCAGACTAAGCAAGAACATTTAAGCCCTAAGGAAAATATTTATGAACAGTCTAAAAGGGGAATAATGGTAATTTATAAGGTACATTGGGAAATGAGATTCAGAGGAATATTATGTTCAAATACTATATTATAGTTAGAGACTTAGTGTCCCTGAAGCTTGTAAGAAAAAAGAAAGAAAGAAAGAAAGAAAGAAAGAAAGAAAGAAAGAAAGAAAGAAAGAAAGAAAAGAAAGAAAAAGAAATTAGAAAGCTAGTTGTCAGTAGTTGAAAGATGCGGCAATTATCCTGGTTGTGGTTAAGGGTACAGGTAATTCATTTTAAGCAAGAAACCACTGTACTGCCCTTCCCGAAATCTCAGAGCAAAGCAATTTCAATAAGATGGAAAACACCAAATGGAAAAGGTGGTTGATTTGGCTTTTTTCATCACCTCAGGGACCAAATCAAAAAGATGTTTTTCTTAATTCTTTTTTGTTTGAGAATGGAGAGCCAACATTGCTCAGATTTAAAAACAAAACCCAAAAAGAGGGAGCTCAGGAATCACAACGGAATTGCCATGAAACATTGCTAGGGGGTCTGATAGACTCGGGGCGGGTGGCTGAGGACGGAAGACCTAGTATAAGATACTAGGGACATCTGTGTCCTACGTGTCCCTTTGTTTTGGAGAGTGAGAGAGGCCATGTACTCTGTAGTGGGAAGGCCTATAGGTTTCCTAACTCTGGCTTGCTTCTTTGCGTTAGCAAAAAGTTACCTTGGGAGTCATGGCTACAAGATTTGACACTCCTATTAAGAATTTTTTTTAAGTTTATTTATTTACTTTGGTGGGGGGGGAGGCGCAGAGAGAGAGGGAGAGAGAGAATCCCAGGCAGGCTTTCCACCGTCAGCGCAGAGCCCGACATGGGGCTCAAAGTCGCGAGATCGTGACCTGAGCTGAGATCAAGAGTCAGACGTTCAGCGAACTGAGCCACCCCGGTGCCCCAGCACTCCTTTTAAGAATTTTAGAAGTTAGAAGTTTCCCACGATCTTGGACTCAAAGGATAACAAAAATTACCGATGGGTGGTAAAAAATCTGGTCCTTTTTTGAAGACATCATATCATGAGAAGTAGGTGTGGCCTTCATGTGACCTTACATTGATCCATTTGCAGGTGGAGCCACATGTTAATGAAGTCCCCGCAAAAAAGTTAACTACAAAGGATCAGTCCCCTACAGCATGTTCAAGGTGGTGGGGCTGATCTCTGCGGCTCCTCCCTGCCTGCCCTTGCCTTCTCTCTGACAGACCCGCTGTGGCTCCCTCCTTTGATGTTTCCTGAGGGCAGACACCGAGACAAAGTTTGGGGTACACAGCTTTTACAAATATACACCATTATCTGGGAAAGGAAAGGAGGAGGAAGTAGGACAGGGAAGAGGAAGAACTCAGAGGTCGAAGTAGACCAAACAAAGCCTCAGCCAACTCAGGGGGAGGTCCGGCGTGAGTTTTGCTCATCCGAGTTGTCAAGCTCCTGGCCTTCCTTTCCCACCTAGCATGATCTTGGGCATGACCCCAGACATGAACTTGGGCCAAGTGGGTCTCTGCAGTCCTGGCGGATCCTGGAAGAGCTGACAGCCGGGGCAAGTCCTTCCCTGGAGGGGGGTCCCAGGTGGCCCCTCTCCCTGTCTACCACAGCCGTACTCTGGCCATATTTGAATTTGCCAATTCCTCAAAACTCACAGAGCACTTTCCTGCCTCTTACCTTTGTGTTTGCTGTTCCTGTTCTCGAAACACTCTCCGTCTCCATTATATGCCTAGTTACTTCTTGTAGCATGTATCATAGTGTGTAATGTATACTATTTAGGGGACTAGATTAGTTGACTAATTATTCTGCATAATTATGTATCTATTGCTTATCTCCCCTATTATATTATATATACAAAGTTAAAAACGCAAATCATTCTACCCTTCAAAAAAATCACCATTCTCCCAATATCACTGAACTGAGTACATACTGGGGAGCTGGAAAGCCATTCTTGTGGCGAAGTATCCAGGTCGGAATTCTTCCTTCCTAGCACTACACCTCATGGGATGTTTTGTCCCAGTGTATGACATGATACTCTCAGAGTACTTGACAATTCTCCTTTCAGGAGCTTCTGTAGATAAAAAGGTCTAATGCCCATTGTCTGGCTCACTCTGAAATAAACCAGATTCGGGTACTTACATAGCTGGGCCACCCCACAGGGACAGAAGGATCTTGCACCTGTTACCCAGACCCTACACCCATGAGGCCCCAGCATGGCAGTTCATTAAGACCTGTCCCATAGGTAGGCGAGGAAGGAGCAAGTGTAGTTACCATCAGCTATATGTAACCATGTATTGTATAGATACCATCAGCTATACTTATACTGGGCATAGGTGTTTCCATGTGGGATTTCTTTCCTGACATTACCCAAGAAACACGTGTTTTCCAAATCAGAGTCCTCAGAAAAACCAGCTGATAAATCACGAAAGTGAGAAAATGTATTGTAATTGCCCTGCAAGAATTAAAATTTAGCAGTCAACAGAGAGATGTCATTGTCCTGAAGGGACATCAAATGGAAGGGCAAGAAATGTGGACACTCAGGGTGGGAGGTATAGGTCGACATTTTCAGGGCAGAGGAGCATGGAGAAAAGTGATCATGATCAATTCCATCTTGTTTTTAGCCATTGTCCCTTAAAAAGTGTGTTTATGGCCCTATCTTCTGCCAGTGGGGAGTCATGCCTCTTGGAAATAAAATAAGTATTAGTCAGTTCATATGCACACTATACTTTAGAATGTTTTTTAATTCTTAAAAAAAATGCTCATTTATTTTTGAAAGAGAGAGGGGCGCCTGGGTGGCTTAGTCGGTTAAGCGTCCGACTTTCGCTTAGGTCATGGTCTCCCAGTTCGTGGGTTCGAGCCCTGCGTCGGGCTCTGTGCTGACTGCCAGCTCAGAGCCTGGAGCCTGTTTCAGTCTGTGCCTCCCTCTCTCTCTGACCCTCCCCTGCTCACGCTTTCTCTCTCTCCTAGAAATAAAATAAAACATTAAAAAAAATTTATTTTTGAAAGAGAGAGAGTGCAAGCAGGGCAGGGGCAAAATGGAGACACAGAATCTGAAGCAAGCTCCAGGCTATCAGCACAGAGCCCGATGCGGGGCTCAAACTCGAGGCAGCAAGATCATGCCCTGAACCGAAGTCTGACGCTCAACCGACTGAGCCACCCAGACACTGTTGCACAGTATACATTAAATCCTATGAGTTGTGGTTCAATAAATAAGTTTTAGGAGCAAAGTAAGTCCTCAATGTGGCAATTTTGACACGTGATTTTATGTAGTACTGTTAAACGTAGCCTTGCTAAGAGATTCAAATGTTATTTGAATACTGCCCAATCATGACAGCTGGCATTTCTCAGTTCGAATATCTGCTATTGGCTACAATCCTTTGTAAATATTACACAACTTAATATTTCTTATTTGTTAAATTTTTTTTTCAGATATCAGCAATAATGAGTACAGAGTATGAGCAATGTCAGAAATATTTTCAACAGTTTCATTTGGGCTAGATTTTTGGCCCACGGGCCAAATCCCATCCACCGCCTGTTTTTGTAGGTAAAGTCTTATTGAAACACAGCCGTGAGCACTCATTTACATATTGTCTATGGCTATTTTTATGCTATAGCTGCAGAGCTAAATAGCTGTGACACAGATTGTGTGGCTCACAAAGCCTAAATTATTTACTACCTGGCCGTCTGTAGAAAATCGTTTCTAACCTCTGTGTTAGGTCATTGGAGGCTCTGACGTTCTATCAGAGCTCAGCTGTGGTACCAGTGACATCTATCCAACATTCCAGGCTCTCCTGAGCTTGGAGGTCTAAAGATGATAATAGCTTCTTGCTAGTGCTAGTCTCAAGGTGACTCAATGTCCCTTGTTTGTTTTCTTCATTCTCACAATTTTGTAAGTAGACCTTAGTTAAAAATCTTTTCTTTTTTTTTCTTTTTTTTCTTTTTTTTAACATTTATTCAGTTTTGAGAGACAAAGAATGAGTGGGGAAGGGGCAGAGAGAGAGGGAGACACAGAATCTGAAACAGGCTCTGAGCCGTCAGCACAGAGCCCGATGTGGGGCTCGAACCCACAAACCGTGAGATCATGACCTGAGCTGAAGTTGGACGCTCAACCGACTGAGCCACCCAGGCGCCCCAAAAATCTTTTCATTTGAATCATCTGGGGAGAATTTTTCCTGCCTGGACTTGACCAATGCAACATGACTGCATGCCTCACCTTGGTCACGTGTTTGAACAGACCCCACTGGCAAGGGACGCCAGTTTACACTGAGCCAAAGTCTGCTCCACTGCCATGGGTAAGATGACTTACCTGTTGGCTGAGGAAGCCCAGTAGTCTTCACTGTTGAGTTAGTGTCCAGTCTGGGCTTTGCCTTTAAGAATAGCTGCTCCCTTTCAAACACTGTTGAATCATCCTCAAGCTCCCAGCATGCTTGGCAACTGAGTTTTGTACCAATTATACACGAAGCCAGTAAATCTCCATATCCCCTCTTTTAGTAAAATATGATGAGTTTAGGAGTCTCCATGAGTTAAGCTGGTTTTAGTTTAGATCAGTTTCTTCTAAAAGGGAGCTGACAGAGTTTCTTCTTTCAAGTTTAAACTATCAGAAGCACAAGGGAGTCTCTGTCTGTATTTATAGGATGTTGGCTGGGACGGGGATGCCATGACATCAACTCTAAGTCTGGCTTTTTACAGTGTTTATTTGATGAGGTGACTTACAAATTTCCTGTCTAACTATGAGAGAAATCTGTGCTTGCTGGCATTTCTTCTTCTGGAAAGTTTTGAAGAAACTATTTTTTTGGCCATGTTGGCTATAACCCAGGTTGCTACAAAGTTTCCCTAAGAATAAAAATATAATTTTCACATTTTCAGTTAGACTTGCCATCCGAAGTATTAACTACAGAACATATATTTGATCAAGGGAGGTTATGCAAGGGTTAACATTCTCCTTTCTCCTTGTGATGGGAAATCCCAAAGTATAAAAATCCTGTATGGTGCTCTTGACTTCAATAATTTTGTGTCCCATCTTTCTTTTGCCTCGCTTTCGGATTATTTGAAGCATCTTATACAATAATTAGTGAAATTAAACCCTACAGTCCCATTCAAGGAGTGCTAATAAAAATTTTAGGAATGCTAGCAGTCTATCTACAATATTGGTGGTTAAATTGTTACTTACGAGGAAAACACCACGGGAATAGTAAGTACGAAGCAAACTTAGTAACTAACACTTTGTTAGCTCCTTATAGTTTACAAAGCATTCTCTCACACATTGTCTCATTGATCCTCACAATAATCTCGTAAGATAAGTATCCTTGACTCCCACTTTACTAATGAGGAAAGCGAGTCACTTTACAAATGAGGAAAGTGAGACGAATTTATTTGCTCAATGTAATCCGCCTAGCAAGTTTTCATACCGCCAGTGGGCTCAACACTGGCATGGAATTGTGGGGCTGGTTGGTGGGACCTCCACCGGGAAGAATGGAAATGTGGCAAACTGAACCAGCTGCAGAGAATAGCCCTAGCCAGAACACCTGGGCAGGCTGATCCCAGAAGCCGACAGGAAGAGCGAGTTTGGGCATGCTTTAGGCAACCATTGACATCAAGGCACAAGCTACTCTGGCACGTAAATCACAGCATTGGGAATAGACACTGAGTTACTCTGGAGTGTTCAGAGAGAATTCCAGGTAGAAGCTTGGTGCCATGAATTGGGCCAAGAAGGAGGACAGGGAAATGGCTGAGTGCTGTTAATTCTGGGTTTCACCCATGGGGACGCCAAGATTCCTGTTAATATATCCTGCTACTATTCCGTTGACTGACTTTTGTGGTAGGCACTTTTGGTGGCAGGGACAGAGACAGTGAGGGTAAGAGACATTAGACGGAGCCTAGAGGGGCAATTCTTAGTCCTCTTCTTCACAGACTATGTACTTTCCACTGTACCTCACTACCTGTCATGGATGAGGCAGGGCAGAAAATGAAGAGGCAAAGAGACAAAAGTCAGGTGACCAGTTGGTGAAGAGAAAGATGGGTCTGATCAAGAAAGGCTCAAGGTACAAGCGAGGTTGTAGCTTATTCTCAAAGGAAACAGAACATACGGCCTGTTATTTGTTGTGACCCTTAAGAAGGTTAGCCAATAGGGGCGCCTGGGTGGCTCAGTTGGTTAAGCGTCCAACTTCGTCTCAAGCCATGATGTCACGGTCCACGAGTTTGAACCCCACATCAGGCTCTTTGCTGACAGCCCAGAGCCTGAAGTCTGCTTCGGATTCTGTGTCTCCCTCTCTCTCTGCCCCTCTCCTGCTCACGCTCTGTCTCTCTCTGTCACTCAAAAATAAATAAATGTTAAAAAAATGTTTAAAAAGGTTAACCAATAATATTAATTATACTAAGGCCCAATCACATATTTTTTTAACGTTTTATTTATTCTTGAGACAGAGAGAGACAGAACATGAGAGGGGGAGTGGCAGAGGACAAGGAGATACAGAACCTGAAGCAGGCTCCAGGCTCTCAGCTGCCAGCACAGAGCCCGATGTGGGGCTCGAACCCACACACACGTGAGTTCATGACCTGAGCTGAAGTCGGAGGCTTAACCGACTGAGCCCCCCAGGCCCCCCAGGCCCAATCATATTTTATCATCTTTTCCAGGGAAGTCAGGTTGGTCAACTTTCTTCTAGTCTGTCTTCTTTTCTAAATATCTAGTCTTAGTTCCAAAGACCGACCCTGTCTCACATTTTCCGTGGATATAAAAAGTCTTTAGAGCTGCACTTTCAAAAGGGTAGCCATTAGCTATATATGGCGATTGAAATCTTGAAATGTGGCTGCTCTAAATGAAGATATACCATAAGTATAAAATATGTACTGGGTTTTGGAGACTTAGTATGAAAAAAGTGTAAAATCTCATTAATGATTTTCAAATTTATTACATGTTGAAATAATATTATTTTGTACGTAATGGATGAAATACAATATTACTAAAATGAATACCACCTGTTTCCCTCTCTGTCTCTCTGTTCTTTTCTTCCAAGATTTTATTTAAATTCAAGTTAGTTAACATATAATGTAACATTGGTTTCAAGGATCCTTGTCTTTCTCTAGTGTGACTACAATAACTTTTACACTTGCATGTGTGGCTAACGTTGTGTTTCTATTGGACAGTGCTTCTCTAGGGAAAAGCACCAGGTTCCTGAAGGGCTGCTCTCTTTCAACCTTTGCCAGATGATTCTCTTCCCTCTAGGCCAGTTCTAGCAAGTCAAATAATGCAGATTTCATAATTGGAAGGAAGGCTGCAAGTCATTTGGAAATTAGGTGATGAAAATGCAATAGGATCATAACTCCTGCATGACAATTTGCTTTTCTGAGCCTTTCTTATTCCAAATGGGATAGTCCCTGTTCTGTTCTGTTCTCTCCTCTGGCTAATTTACATCTTATTTTCTTTCTGTCAGAAGTGTCATTTCCTGTGATTGATGAAATCGTCTTGGCTAAGTGCAAAAACAAAGCCACCATGTTATTCAAACTGAATTCACTACAAATATTTTCTTCCTCTGGATTGGGAAGAATTCACAGAGTGGCTTGGAAACCCTTTGTAAGAATTGCAATGTTTGGTTACTCTCAGAAATTGTAATCAAGATTATGGGAACAAAAGATATCATTATCCTTTACAAATATGAAAAAAAATCGAGATGCTATCTGGGAGAACAATTTTTCTTTAACCCTAGGGCGTGTCTGGACATGGCCTCTGAATTTGTCATTTTTTGACTCAAGGGTTTTAGGGTCATCTTAATGATGGGTTTCTACACAATTAATTAGATTGACTTTGCAATAGATTTAATTCACTTGAGTTGATTCAGTTTTTAGCAATTATTTTAACAAGCCCACAGCCTTCATTTTATGGACACTTCAAAGTCAGGAACAACAATGTTAGAACTCTATAATTACTATTACTTGAAAATAAGTGGGGTGCCTACCTAGGTGGCTCAGCCGGTTAAGTGTCCGACTTCTGGTCAGGTCACCATCTCTCGGTTCACGAGTTCACACTCCGCGTCGGGCTCTGTGCTGACAGCTCAGAGCCTGGAGCCTGCTTCAGATTCTGCGTTTCTCCCGCTCTCTGCCTCTCCCCCACTCTCATTCTCTCTCTCTCTCTCTCTTTCAAAAATAAATAAACATTAAAAAATTTTGGAAAAAGAAAATAAGAAAGATATGTTAAACAAAAAGAAACAGACCCTTTCTCTTTAAGAGGCAGCTGGACCAGCTATATGGTAACATGTACTCCCATGATGCCCTTTACCTGCTTTGCTTGAGTTTCTTTTTAAATTACCTTTATTGAATTTATTAAAATATCAGTAGCTCAGACTCGTTTATTATTTTGTATTATTATGTTAAGTTACATATAGTAAAATTCACTATTGAGCTTTAACGCATGCATAGATTTTTTTTTAACCACCACTAATAGGCTAGAGAACAAGGCCAACACTCCCCCGAATTCTCTCCTGCTGTCTCTGTCCCACCCATGATCCCTGGTAACCACACTGATGGGCTCTTTGTCCCTATAATTTTTGCCTTTTATAGAATACCGTATTGATGGAATTATGTAGCATATAACCTTTTGAGACTGGTGTGTTTTAATTAGCATAATGTATTTGTGATTCATTTATGTTGTTGCAGCTATCAATGGGTTCCTTTTTATTGCTGGCTACAACACTATGTTTATCCATTCACGTCATCAGGGATGTTTGGGTCGTTTCCAGATCTTTGCAACTACAAATCATGCTGCTGTAAATGTTCATGTACAGGTTTTTGTGTGAACGTAAGTTTCATTTCTGTAGGACTTCTGGGTCATACGCGTGTGCTTCAATTTATAAGAAATTGCCAAGCTGTTTTCCAGAGTGGCTGTGCCATTTTGCATTCCAGCCGGCAACATCTGAGAATTTCACTTGCTTTGCAGCCTCACCGGCACTAGGCAATAGCGGTGTTTTTTAATTTTAGCCATGCTAGTAGGGGTGTAATGGTATGTCGCTGTAGTTTTAACTTGTGTATTCTTAATGATTAATCATGTTGAGCATCTTTTCATGTTTATTTGCTATCCATATTTCTTCTTTGGTAAAATCTCTAGTCAAATCTTTTGCCCAGTTTTTAAAATTGGTTTATTTTCTCACAGAGCTTTGAGATATGACTTTTGTCAGATATGTGACTTTCAAATATTTCTCTCAGTTTATGGCTTGTCTTTTCATTTACTGTGTCCTTCACAAAGTAAAAGTGTTAAATTTGGGAGCTGTCTACTTTTCCAATTTTTTCTGTCCTGTGAGTTTGCTATGCTTGCTTTTCACTTCCAGGAAATTTTTTAAAATGTTTTTTAATTTATTTTGAGAGAGAGAGAGAGAGAGAGAATGAGCAGGGACAGGAGAGAGAGAGAGAAAGAGAGAGAGAGATCCCAAAAAGGCTCCACACTGTCAGCGCAGAGCCCTATGCAGATCATGACCTGAGCCAAAACCAAGAGTTGGATGCTCAACTGACGGAGCCACCCAGGTGCCCCATTCCAGGAAATTTTTTGTAGATTTAAAAAATGTTTATACATAGATAATCATGTCATATGCAAAGATTGTCCTCCTTTCCAATCTATGTACCCTTCTTTCTTTTTTTTTTTTTAATAGTTTATTTATTTTTGAGAGAGAGAGAGAGACAGCGTGAGCAGGGGAGGATCAGAGAGAGAGGGAGGCACAGAATCTGAAACAGGCTCCAGGCTCTGAGCTGGCAGTCAGCACAGAGCCCGATGCGGGGCTCAAACCCACGAACCATGAGATCATGACCTGAGCCGAAGTTGGACGTTCAACCGACTGAGCCACCCAGGCGCCCCTATGTACCCTTATTTCTAATTCTTGTCTTTTTTCACTACCTAGGACTTCCAGTAGGGGTAGTGAGAGAGAACATCCTTGCCTTTTTTCTTATCTTGGAGGAAAGTGTCCATACTGAAGTACAGTCTCAAGTATGATTGTAGCTGTAGATATTTTGTAGATATTCATTACCAAATTGACAAAGTTCCTCTCTATTTTCTAGTTTGCTGAGAGTTTTTATATCAGAAACAGGTGCTGGATTTGTCAAATACTTTCCTGCAAATATTGATATAATCATGAGTTTTCCTTCTTTAGCCTACCGATATGATAGATTATATTGATTGATTTTTGAATGTTGAACCAGTCTTGCATACCTGGAATAAATCCCATTGCATCATGCTATATAATTGTTTAATATATTATTGGACTTAATGCTAATATTTTGTTGAGGTTTGTGGCATCTATGTTCATGAGAGATACTGGTCTATAGGTTTCCTTCCTTGTAAAGTTTTTATCCGATTGCGGTATTAAGGTAAATATGCCTCATAGAATGAATTAGAAAGGATTCCCTCTGCTTCAATTTTCTGAAAGATACTGTGGAGGATTGGTATCATTTCTTCTTTAAGACTTGATAGAATTCTCTCCCTCTCTCTCTGCCCCTCCCCTGCTCATGCTCTGTCTCTCTCTTTCTTTCTCAAAATAGATGAACATTAAAAAGATTAAAAAAAAAGATTTGATAAAATTCACCAATGAAATTATCTGGCCTGATGCTTTCTTTTAGAAGGTTACTAATTGGTGATATATTTTTTTAAGTTTATTTTGAGAGGGAGAGAGAGTATGAGCAGTGGAGGGGTAGATAGAGAGTGTGAGAGAGAGAATCCCAAGCAGGCTCCATGCTGCCTGCAAAGAGCCCGATTGAGGGCTCAAACTCATGAACCTGTGAGATCATGACCTGAGCCGAAATCCAGAGTCAGAGGCTTAACCTACTGAGCCACTCAGGTGCCTCAATTTAGTTTTTAATAGGATTATTCAGCATACCTACTTTTCCTTTTGTGAATTTTGGTAGTTTGCATCTTTCAAAGACTTGATCTATTTCATCTCAATTATCAAATATGTGGGCATAGAGTTGTTCATAATATACTTTTATTGTCCTCTTAATGCCCATGGGGTTGGTAATGATGGCCCATCTTTCGTTTCTGATATTAGCAATTTATGTCTTTTCTTTTTTCCTTGGTTACCCTGGCTAGAGGTTTATCAATACTATTGAGCTTTCCAAAGAAACAGCTTTTGGTTTTGTTGAATTTCCCTATTAAGTTCCTGTTTTCAATTTCACTGATTTCTGCTCTAATTTTTATTATTTATTTCCTTCTCCTTGATTTAGACCTAAAATTGTTCTTCTTCCTTTAGTTTCCAAATGTGGATTCTTAGTTTATTGATTTTAGATCTTATTTTCTTTTTTAACGAATTTTTAATGTTCCTTTTTGAGAGAGAGAGACAGCACAAGCAGAGGAGGAGCAGAGAAAGTGGGAGACAGAGAATCCCAAGCAGGCTCCAGGCTTCAAGCTGTCAGCAGAGAGCCTGACACGGGGCTTGAACTCATGAACTGTGAGATCATGACTTGAGCCGAAGTTGCACACTTAACCGACGGAGCCACCCAGGCGCCCCTATTTTCTTAACATATGTTTCATGCAACAAATTTCCTTCTACACACTACTTTTGCTGCATGCCACAAATTTTGATGTTTTATTTTTATTTAATTCCACATGCAGATCCTGAATATGTTTTGTTAGATTTACACCTATATATTTCGTAGGGAGGGCTATTAGAATTGGTATTGGTTTAAAATTTCAGTTTCTAATTGTTCATTCTTAACATATAGAAATGTAGGTGTTTGAACGTTGATCCAGTTTCTGTGAGCTTGCCAAACGCACTTAGTAACTTTAAGTGCTTTGTTGAGGATGACTTGAGATTTTCTATGTAGGCGATCATGTCATCTGGGAATATGGATAGTTTTATTTATTCCTTTCCAACATGTATAACTTTTATTTCTTTTTATTGATTCATTGCACTTGCTAGCATTTCCAGTATGATACCAAGTAAGAGTGATGAGAGTGGGAATCCTTGCCTTGATCCTAGTCATAGGGAGAAATCAGTCTTTCACCATTAAGTATGATGTTAGCTATAGGGTTTTTATAGCAAACTTTTATCAGATTGAGAGGTTCCCTTATATTTCTTGCCTGCTGAGTGTTTAATCCTGGATGTTGAATTTTGCCAAATGATTTTTCTGCATTTTTTTTTTGATAGTTTTTTTTGGATCATTTTTTTCGTTAGTTTGTTAACATTGGTTTTCCAACGTTGAACCATCCTTGCGTTCCCGGAGATAAACACCACTTGGTGTGATGTATTGTTCTTTTACCATGTTGCTCTCCAATTCTCTCTTCTGGTATTCTCTTTGTTTGCTTCTTATATCAGAGTAATGATGGCTCATGAAATGAATTGAGAAGGGTCCCCTTATCTTCTTAAATGCGTAGCAAAATTCTACAGTGAAATTAGCTGGGCCTGGAGTTTTCTTTTCTGGAAGAATTTTAACTATAAGATCAATTTCTTTATTCAAGTTATTTATTTTTGCTTGTGGTGAGTTTTGGTAGGTTTGGTCTTTCAGGTGATTGGTCTGGTTTATCCAAACTGCCATATTTATGTGCATAGACTTGTTTTTAGTACTGTTTCATTGTCTGTGAGTCGGTAGTACTATCTCCTCTTTAATTCTTGATATTTATCATGTGCCTTCTCTCTTTTACCTGCTCATCAAGCTAGAGGTTTACCGGTTTTCTTGATGTTTTCACGGTATCAGCTTTTTGCTTAATTGATTATCATCTATTTTACTTTCCTCTTTTACTGTTACCGTTGTTTTCTCTGTTCTCAATTGTATTAATTTTTTTTCTCTTTATTACGTCCTTCCATTTGCTTGTGTTAGGTTATTGCCTTTTTGGTTTCTTCATTTGGAAGCTTAAGTTATTTATTTGAGACCTTTGTTTTCCTTCTGTTGTTAAACATTTTTTTATTTGAGTACAGTTGAACACAGTGTTACATTAGTTTCAGAGGTACAACATAGTGATTCAAGTTCTCTATACATGATGCACAAAGATACATGACCTTTCTTTTCTAGCTTAAGCATTTAATCTATAAAGTTTTCTCTAAGCACTACTTTGGGTACATCTCACATATTGTAATATGCTTTATTTCTATTTTTATTCAGCTCAAAATATTTTCTAATTCTCTTGAGACTTCCTCTTTGAACCATATATTATGTATGCATGTGTTTGTTTAATTTCCAAATGTTTAGAGATTGCCCAGATATCCTTTTGTTTATCAATTTGTAGTCTAATCACGTTATGCTCAGAGAACATCTTCTTGAGTAACCTTAATTCTTCTAAGTCTAACAAAGTTTGTTCTATGGCCTAGCATACAGTTTAATTTGGTAAGTATTCCCGTAACCATTTGAAAAGAATGCGTTTTCTCAGTCGTTGGGTGGAAGGAAGGTTGTATAGATGTCGGTGAGATCCAGTTGGTTGGCGACGTTTATCCTTTAATATCTTTGCTGATTTTGTTCTATCAGTTGCTTAGAGAGGAACTTGTTTCTCCTTCAGTTCTGTCAGTTTTTGCTTCACTTACTTTGCAGTTTGGGTGGCAGTTACATACACATTTAGAATTTTTATGTCTTCTTGATGAATCGTTATGTAGCGTTCCTCTCTGTCCCTGGTTATTTCCCTTGTTCTGAAGTCTACTTTGTCTAATATTAACATGCCCACTCCGTCTTTTCTCCTTTTGATTAGTATTTGTATGTTATATCGTTTTCTATCCTTTCATTTTTAATGTACCCGTATCGTTGTGTTTCAAGTAGGTTTCTTAGAGACAGGATACAGTTCTTCCCCTGTGTGTGTGTGTGTGTGTGTGTGTGTGTGTGTGTGTCGTTTTTAAAATCCAATCTAATATCGCTGTCTTCTAATTGGTTTGTTTAAACCCTTTACATTTAATCTAATTACTGATATAGATGTATTTTGGTGTAGCATTTTGTTACTAGTTTCTGCTTTTTCTCTTATGTGTTTCTTTTTTTCTCTCCCTCTTGTTTGTTTCATTCCTCTGTTTTCCCTTACTTATTTTCTTTGAGTTATTCAAATACTTTTTAGAACTCCATTTAAATCTCTCTATCGGGTTTTTGATGCTATCTCTTTGAATTGTTTTTACAGTGATTGCTATAGGGATATGTACAACATATACACCAAACTTTACACAATCTAATTAGCATTAATATCTTACCATGTCACAAAAAGTAAGGAAAATTTGTAAGTATATAGTAATTTTAGACTTCCCCCTTAAGAAAGTTTTCATATGTATTCTGTCTACCTACATTGAAAATTTCGTCACACAGCAGTATGATTTTTGCTTCTGACAAATATATTGCTCCACTAAGTTAAACGACAAAATAGAT
Organism: Proteles cristata cristata; assembly: GCA_017311185.1. NCBI lineage: Eukaryota > Metazoa > Chordata > Mammalia > Carnivora > Hyaenidae > Proteles > Proteles cristata. The sequence goes on along the minus strand of JAESUZ010003135.1, from coordinate 59,085 downwards.
CCGTTTTATTTAGGCAGATATTTACTATTTCTGTTGCTATTCAGTCATTACCGATGTTCCAAGTTTCCTTTGGTCATTATTTCCTTCCTACTTGAAGAATTTCTTTATGGTAAGTTTATTAGTGATAAAGGCTCTTGGGTTTTTTACATCTGAGAACATCTTTATTTTCCCTTTATTCCTGAAGGATATTTTCACAGGATATAGTATTCTGGGTTGACAGGCAAGTCTTTTCTTTTAGCACTTTAAAAATATTGTTCCACTCTTTTGGTTTCTATGGTTTCTGATGAAAAAAACTCTGCACTCATTTGGATCTTTGTTCTCTATATGTAATACGTTGTTTTTCTGTAGATGCTTTTTAGATTTTATCTTAATCTTTGATTTCCAGCAGTTTGGTTATGAAGTGTATAGACATGGCTTTCTTTTGGTTTATTCTCTTTGGGGTTCACTGAGCTTGTTAGATTTATAAATTTTGGTTTTCCACAAAACTTGGAGAGCTTTGTGGAAATGGCTTTCAACCATTATTTATTCAAAAAATTTTTTTCTCCTCTCCCTTTGAAAATTTCATGATATGAATGGTAGACCTTTTGATACTGTTCCATAGGCCTGGAGGCTCTGGGTTTTATTTTTTTATCTCCATTGTTAAGATTGCATAATTTCTAATGATGTATCATCAAATTTACTAATCCTTTCCTCTGTCATCACCATTCTATTAAGCACTTTTGATTTTCAAATTTCTGTTATCGTAGCTTTCAAGTTTGGGTTGGCCATTTGGTTTGATTTTATAGCTTTGATTTCTCAGATAAGAACTTATATTTCTGCATTTCTTTCAAGATTATCCCCTCTTATTTCTTATAGCATGATCATAATAGCTGTTCTAAACTCTTGCCTGGTAATTACAACATGTGGTTATCTCAAGGTTGACATCTGTGGATTGTCCTTTCCCCTGACAATTATTCAAATTTGTCTGAATCTTTGTATGTTGAACAATTTTGGGTTGTACTTGGACATTTTGTATACTATACCACAGGACTGAGTCCTATAAAAAATCTCCCAGAGAACGTTATTCTTATTTTTAATTTTTTAAATGTTTTTTTAAAATTTATTTCTGAGAGAGATAAAGACAGTGTGAGCAGGGGAGGGTCAAAAGAGATAGGGAGATACAGAATCTGAAGCACACTCCAGGCTCTGAGCGCTCAGCACAGAGCTGGACATGGGTCTTTAACCCACGAACCATGAGATTATGACCTGAGCCAAAGTCAGACACTTAACCGACTGAGCCACCCGGGAGCCCCAAGAACGTTATTTTTACATCTTGTTTCAACAGGCATTCAGTGCTATTCCATCCAGACTGCAAGTCTCGATCCAGCTTCCGAGGACAGTGGTTCCAAGGACAGTTCAAGCTGTCATTTTAGTCAGTTTGAAAATAGCAATTTTCAAAGCCATTGCCGTGCCCTTCTGGTTAGTACTTTTTGGCACATCTTCGCTGTGTTCATTGCAGCTGGTTTCACACATGAGCAATTTGGGACTGAGGTAGTACTTCCTAGACAAATTTAAAAATCCCTATTTATAGCTTCGTTATTTCGATAGTCCTCTCTGATTCCCAGAGACTCTTTTCCTAGTAGTTTGTCTAAAATGCCAGTGTTTTGAGGTCCCTGCATTGTCATGCATTACCTGTGACCAGGCGTAACTCAGGGCAAAAGAGAGAGAGAATAGAACCTGTGGGGTTTCCACTGCCGTTCCCATTTGCTCCCCTGCCATTCAGTGTGGTACCAGGAAAATTAAAAATGGGCCCTCCATTCCACAGGGGCAGCCCCTGCTCTACCAGGGGTGGATGGGGCTGCCTTCTCTTTGCTGGCACTCAAAACAAGTTGGGACCATCTGCATCTTGCTGGGGACAGGAGACTCCTATGTTGTTGCTCACGCTGTTGACTCAAAAACGTTTGTCCCTCACTTCTGCTTCTCTGGCTAGAGAGAGTGACCAGACCAGACTTCATTTGTGCCTCTTAGTTATTTTGATTTGGGGTTGCCACAGAGCTTAAGCCACGATGTAGAAGACAGGAGAAGAAAACACCCAGGCAACTCATTGCTGGGTTGTCCTTTGAGTATTGAATTCTCTATCTGTCCACCTGCTCTTACTCTTGTATAGTCTTCTAATTATTCCTGTATGTATTTTGCGAGGGTTCTTTGTTATAATCACTTAGAGAGATAGGATAGAATGTATTTACTCTATTTTTACTAGACCCAGTCTCACCTGCTTTGCTTTACAAACACATGATATTCATGGTCTAAAAGAAAACTATCTGGTTGGATGGGAGAAGGAGTGTTTTTAAACATGAAGATTCTCAGGCCTGATCTGCACACAAACTAAACCAGAATATTCTGGGAGTTGACTGAAAGTCTAGATTTATGAAATATCCTCAGGAGATTCTGATGAAACCGTCAAGTTATGAACGTATGGTCTCATCTGATGCGTAGGTATGACAATTGAGACCTAGGTGGTACTCTGTCCACAACCCAGCTCATCCTTTATTACCCACGCTTTTTCACCCTGTGTGGCATATTTTGTGCTAATCAGAAATATTTTACTACTGCATTAAGGGCCAAGCTCCTTAGTGCAACCATTGTGTGTTTAAGCCACAAGGTGATAGAATAGGAAACATGAGTAAAAATGGCTGCTTGTGACAGCTGGGTCTGGTTTCTTACAAACATTTTCCACCAGGAAAGATTTGTAGACAATGATCAGAGAAAGATAAGCAGGGGGGAAAAAGCTGATAGAAATTCAGAGAAGTGACAATTTGGGGAAGATTGCCCAGCTGAGTTATTTGGCTAAAAGAAGCCAAATTGAAGGAATAGATCTGAGTTCCAGACAGAAAAGGAGCAGGAAAATGGTAACCTTTTCTACATGACAGTGTTTACTATGCTTGAATGTCAGTTGGCATTGGGGGTGAGGGGTGGCTGGTAGCAGAAAGTAACTGGAAAGGACTTAGTGTAAATTGATTTTATGATGTATTGGGATCGGGGCACCTGGGTGGCTCAGTTAACCAGCCAACTCTTGATTTCAGCTCAGATCATGATCTCATGGTTTGTGAGTTCCAGCCCCCCATGTTGGGCTCCATGTTGGCAGTGTGGAGCCTGCTTGGGATTTTTTTTCTCTATCTCTCTCTGCTCCTCCTCAACTCTCTCTCTCTCTCTCTCAAAATAAATAAATAAATGTAAAAAAAAAAAAAGAAGACGTATTGGGATCCAGAAATGGTGAGGACTCATAAGCTGTAATCATTAAATTCTCTATTACTATAACCTACTTTCCTCCTTCAAAATCTCCCACATCACCTCCCATAATGGGTTCCCAAGGGGGACATTTGGCTAGAGGACTAGGCCCAGCAAGCATATACTTTTTTTTTTTACTATCATTCCAACATAACTTCCTGAGCCAAATTGAGTGACATGGGAGATTTTTTTTTTCTAGGTCTAAACCCCTAAAACTATTTTTTTCTTATCCTTTTGTGCTAACCCCCAAATCTTTCAAATCTTACCACATTTGTTGCCCATTCTTATGAACAATAGACTCCAAGCAAGAAGGATGGAAGATGTATTAAAAACTGGGGGTGCTGTGGAGTGGTGCGAAATATCTTCTGTAAGGTTGATTTCAAAATGTGATTCTCCGTAAGTATTAGGGTCACCCTGGGACTTTGTCAAAAAAAAAAGTATATTCTTAGCAGGTACTATCTTTCATGTCACACTGGTACTTAATACTGTAAAGGTGTATTCCTAAAGGACTGTGTCTGTCCTAAAAAAAAGAATTTTAAAGGATGTTTTGATTTTGTCAAAAGAAGCATTTGCAAGTCACTTGGGGGGGGAAATCCAGAAAGTTAATTTATAAATTATCAAATAGTCTTCTACTTACCCTTTGACTTAGAAATTCCACTCCTACGCCATTTACCCAAGAGAAATGAAAACACACACAAAATGGTAAAAATAAAAATAGTCGTAACAGTCTATAATACCTCTTGGACTTGAAACAACTCAAATGTCCAACTTTAGCAAAGTAGATAAATAAATTGTGGTGTATTCATACAATGAAATACTACTCAGCCAAAAAAAAAAAAAAAGAATATTCTACTGGTGTATGCATTCTAATGGGCACTATGCCAAGCATAATATTTGTGAGTGAAAGATCCCAGACACAAAAAGTAATAACAGCACATATTGCATAATTCTGTTCATGAAGTTCTAGAATGGGCAAAACTAATCTGTGGTGTGAAAAAAAAAAGCAGAAGAGTCATTGTCTTTGGGTTGAGGTATAAACTGACTCAGAACAGACATAAGGGAACTTTCTGAAATCATGAAAATATTCTATATCTGAATAGGGAATGTGGGTTCCATAGGCACGTATATTTGTCCAAATTACAGTTAAGATTTTTGCTTTCCAATGCATACAAATTTTACCTGTATGAAGAACTGTATATAAATAATTGAGTGTGGAATAGAGAAAAGTATATGATGAAACAACAATGGCTACATGAGATTTTTTATATTAGTCTGTTTACTGGACTTTTTCCGTAATAAAAAGTTAAAAAAAAACAGTCTAGAGGTCTTGGAATCTGATCCAATTTCTTTTGCCTGTGTGATTTTTTTTCGTTGGTTTACTTAAAATTTTGATTTTTTTTCAATATGAATTCAAGGAAAAAAACGAATATTATTAATTCATAAATCCTGAAGTCATTGGTGCTCTCAAGATTATAAGCTCCATCCATGCTAGATTTGTAGATACACTATCCTTCAGTTTTTGTTAGTTACATGTTTTTATAAAATTGATTTTAAAAACCAAATAAATGAATGCTTGAAAGACTCAGAGGACAGTGTCAAATGTTAGGGGTTGGCGGAGCAACTCATATTTTTTTTTTTTTTAAGTAAGCTCCACACCCAGCACGGAGCCCAACGTGGGGCTTGAACTCATGACCCTGAGATCAAGACCTGAGCTGAGATCAAGAGTCTGATGCTTAACTGACTGAGCCACCCAGACACCCCCAGTTCTTGCTCCTAATAATAGCCAGGCTCTTGAATATCTATGCTTTGCAACTAGTCATGCCTGTATGGTGATCCCTCAGAGAGTTAGACAATTAGCATCATCAGCTTATATCAGGGTACAGTGTCTTCAGGTGCACTTCATGGTGTCTGCCTGTAGTAGACAATTGAACACTTGACTGCATAGCTACTTGATAAGAGGAAGACTCAGACATTGTGGCTGAATTTCCATATACTAAATAAACTCAAATTTCCTTTTACTTTATAAGATATTCTTGGGACACCTGGGTGGCTCAGTTGGTTAAGCATCTGACTCTTGATTTCAGCTCAAGTCATGAACCTGCAGTTCATGGGATCAAGACCTCGCATCTGACTCTGCACTGGCAGTGCTTGGGATTCTCTCTCCTTCTCTCTTTGTGCCTCCCCTGCACGCCTGTGCTTGCTCTGTCTGTCTCTGTCTCTGTCTCTCTCTCAAAATATATAAACTTAAAAAAAAAAGGCTTTTTTTTTTATGCGCTAAGGTTCAAATAATTGACTTATGTGTAACACATAGAAATATAATGCATTCGTTTCCTGGGGCTGTGGTAGCAAATTACCACAAACTTGGTGGTTTAAAACAACAGCAATGTACTCTGACACAGTTCTGGAGGCGAGAGTTCAAAATCAGCTTTACTGGTCTGAAATCAAGGTGCTGGCGGGGCCATGCTTTCTGGAGGCTTCAGAGAAGGAGTCATTCCTTGCCTTGTGCAGCTTCGGCTGGCGGCCAGCCTTCTTTGGCTTGTGACCTCCTCACTCCATTCTCTGCCTTTGGAGTTACATTGTTTCTCCTTTTCCATGTGTGTTAAATTTCCCTCTGGCTCCCTTTTATAAGGATGCTTGAGGATAATCCAGAATAATCTCCCCATCTCAAGATCTGTAACTTAATCACTGCAAAGTCTTTGCCATATAGAGTAACATTCACAGGTTCTAAGGATTTAGATGTGAACCTATCTTTTGGGACCATTAACTTAGCTTACCACACGGAGCCGATTTAAATTGAAGATTGACTCTAATATATACATCCCACTTGCTTTTTCCTCATTCATAGAAGCTCATGACCCTAAGGATATTTACCATGTAAATATCAACCAACTGGACATTGTCAGTGAAGAATGAAATGTCATTCTTCAATAAACTGTTGTTAATAATTCCACAATATCCTTCTGAAACAGATAAACTGGATCAATTATAACCGTTTGTAAACATTGAAAAGAATTGCATGAGCATCTGGGTACCTCTGAGAATAATTTGGCCATTAAAAAAAAGACAGCAAAACAATAGACCAATAGAAAAACTTACAAAGTGTGTAGAAAAAGAAACACTGCTTATCCCGGCTACCGACTTTCTCTTGGGTTTAAATTGAAGCACTGCAAAAATATGTTAAATAAGCACATTTAGCACCCTCGGTTTATAAAAATGTCTTTTGTCAGTTTGATGCCAACTTCATTGGGAGAAATAAACAATAAAGTCCAGAATTAATGTTCCAAATTGTGATTGCTGGAAGCAGGGAAGGACAGTGAAAAACCTCAAACAGAAATGATGCGTAAAAATAAATCCTTGAGTGACTTCCAGGCTGTCTAATATCTATTTCCCAAAGCCCAGAGCATTTGTTGTCTCTCATCTGAAATGGATGGTTTTGTCTTGCTGGAGCTTACACATATGTACATTTGTTTATTCTCTGAAGGTGATTCTTCATCATAAGGTATTGGAAACAGATTCTCTAGGGAAAACATCTGTTCAGCTATAATGCTAGCATCTGCCAAGTTAGGTGTGCTAAGAAAAAAGAACTTTATCTTGGCGGTTCAGGGCCCTCAAATCCACAAGCTAACACAATATCAGAAATCCACAAGCTAACATAATATCAGACAGACGAGCTGCATTTCCCTTCCGTTGCTTCTGCACATAGTCTGGCTGTGGCCACGGCAGGCACAGAACGCATTGTGAGATGGCACTCATTGGTCCCAGGGTCAATTCTGGAGGCAGAGGTCCTTTGGTGCACTTAGCAAAAGGGCCTCGGACCAAACTAGACACCGGCTCTGCTTTAACATTTCCTTAGAACTTTTCCCTGTTGCTTCAGATGGGCCTGATATTTATGGATCCGAGGTCTTGGGCTTGGCACGTGAGAGAGATATGGTATAATGACTAGGAATGTGAGCCCTGGAGCCCGACTGCCGTGGTTCAGGTGCTCGGCTCGGCCACTAACTGTGTTACCTAGGCAAGTTAGGTAATCTCTCTGAGCCTCTATTTCCTCATTTGTGAAACAGAGGTAACTATTTCAGAACTGGATGTAAATAGACAAGAGGTATAAAAGCACCATATGCAATCTGGAAATATGTGCTCTTAGGACTGTTTAGAATGAATAGCAAAATTGCTTCTGACCTAGTTAAACCTAGGTAATACCTAACCCTTTGATAAAAGCCCACTGGGGAACAGCTCTGAGCCTCCAAAGGACTTTAATCTACATACATCCCTACTTGACTTCAACTTTCTTTAGATCAACAGAATCTATGGGCTTCCCTCATCTTTCGCTTGTGCTCCCTCCCATAGGGATGGTGAGCAACGTGAGAACTTTCTGGAATTCGCAGAGGATTTTTTTTTAAATTTTTTTTTAATGTTTTATTTATTTTTAGGAGAGCGAGAGAGAGACAGCGTGAGCAGGGGAGGGCCAGAGAGAGAGGGAGTCACAGACTCTGAAACAGGCTCCAGGCTCTGAGCTGGCAGTCAGCACAGAGCCCGACGCGGGGCTCGAACCCACGAACCGCGAGATCATGACCCAAGCGAAAGTCGGACGCGTAACCGACTAAGCCACCCAGGCGCCCCTGGAATTCGCAGAGGATTTTAACACCTGAGCTGATGGGTCTTTAGCTCCCACTCCATTCCCATCCCACAAATGTTTTCCGAGTGTTTCTGGAAGGCAAGGCATTTGGGGTGCCAAAATGAGGATTTTGGTGCTGGTACAAGCAATTTTTGGTTCTCAAATAGGTCTACTGCTCCCATTTCTCTTGATCAGCCCTTATCTGATTCTGCTGTTTGCATTTAATTCTGTGCTAACCGCTTCTTTCACTCCTTCTTCTGCATTGTTCCTGTATCCACGGTAATGCAGACCCACACTGCTGTCATTCCTGGATGCCATAGTGAGGTGCCAGTGAGAAACTTAGAAAGCTGAAATGAGATTTCTTCTTGAGTTAAAGTTGAAAGGCCATGTACTATCGATCAGAAGGGAGAATTCGTTGCTTGAAGAGGCAGCATGGCTCTTGGACCAGCAAGGCTAGACAGCAAGCAGAAGAAAAGAGCCTTGATAGTGATGGAAAGGCAGTGCCACACCATCAGGCAAGACTCTCCCTGTGCTGGGTGAGGGGGCTCAGGCTGCTTCAGCTGAAGCATATTTCTTAGGCCCACCTACATTCTCTTGCTCTGAATCCATAATCATCAAGACCTCTGGCCTCCCACACAAAGAGGGATTGTGCTAATCTGCCACCGGGGGTCTTCTCTTACTCTTGACACTTGTACTTTTCACAGTACATGGATGAACCACCATTTTGTTGGGTCTACCATTTTGGTTCCATGAGCTTCCTGAGTGTGAGGATGCATCTCAGATGGGGGGGTGGGGCATGAGCAATGTCCAGACCAATCAGGTTCTTGGGTCTGCCACCTGATGCCTAGGCTTTGTTCGAGGCTAGTGTTGCCCAGTGCTTATTACCTTTGACAAACAAATAACTTCTTGGGGCGCCTGAGTGGCTCAGTCTGTTAAGCATCTGACCCTTGGTTTTGCTTCAGGTCATGATCTCATGGTTCATGAGGTCAAGCCCTGCATCAGGCTCTGCACTGGCATCGTAGAGCCTGTTTGGGATTCTCCCCTTTCTCTCTGCCCCTACCCTGCTTGTGCTCTCTCTCTCTCTCTCTCACACACACAAATAAATAAACAACATTAAAAAATTAACTTCTTGCCTGGATTGACAGACACATCACTTTCCTAACTAATTTCTCATTTTTATGCCTCTTGGTTCTTTCTCTTCTAGTCCTAATTGCAAAGGCTTCTCCTACCAGTTTGCAGTTTATCATGTCACCTACTCAGAACACTACAATATCTACCTATTGCTTTCCAAAATGATTTAGAGTCATGAGTCACGTAACAGATGGGATGAGATTAAAAAAAAAAACAAAAAAACCCCAAAATGCTCCATTCCTTTTAGTTTAAGGCCCAGCACTTTAGAGCATTCCATTTCCATTGTTTTCTCAACTCCATTGTTTTTAATTTGTTTGTTTGTTTGTTTATGAGAAGACACACATGATTCTTATTTTTGGTTCTTTGTATATAAATGTGTTTTGCTCTTCTGGCTGCTTTAAAATGTTTCTCTTTATTTTTGTTTTTCGGTATTCAGACTATAATATGCCTATACTCTTGTTTCTTTTATATTTACACCACATGGAGGGGAGGTGTCACTGCTTCCTGAATATCTGGGTGTTGATTTTTAGTAAGTGTGGAAAAATTTGGTCAATGTTTCTTCAAAGAATTTTTAGGTGCCTTTTGTTTCTCTCTCCTTCATCTGAGAATCCAATTACACTAATGTTAGATTGCTTGAACCCATCCCGCAGGTCACTGTGATTCATTTCATTCCTTTTTCAAATTTGGTTCAGTCCATGCTTCAATTTGGGTAATTTTTTCTGCCTTGTTCTCAGTTCTTTGATTCTTTCTTCTTTCGGAACCAATCTACTATCAAAGCCATTAAGTAAAATTTTTCTTTTTGATGTCATATATTTTTTAGTTCTAGAATAGTTACTTGGATTTTTTTTACAGTTGAAGAATCTCTCCCAAAATCTCCTATTCCTCTACTATTTACCCATTTTTTCCTGGAAATTATTTAATATCATAGTATAAATAAATAAATATTATTTAATATCATAGTAATTAAAAAATCCTTGTCTGCTAATTACATTTGAGTCATCAGTTTACATAGACTGATTTCTTCCACATATTCCTGTTTGGTTTTTTAACTTTTTTAAGTTTACTTATTTATTTTGAGAGAGAGAGAGATTGTGTGTGTGTGTGTGTGTGTGTGTGTGTGTGTGTGTGTGTGTGTGTGTGTGTGTACATGCAGGGGACAGACAGAGAGACAGAGAGGGAAGGAGAATCCCAAGCACTGACAGTGCAGAGCCCAACACTCGGGTCTCAGTCTCACAAACCATGAGATCATGACCTGAGCTGAAATCAAGAGTCACAGGCATAACTGACTGGGCCACCCAGGCACCACTTAGGAATTTTTGATTGTGTACTGCATCATACATTACAGAGATTCTGGATTTTCTTATCTTCCTCTGAAGGGTGTTGAGTTTTGTTTTGGTAAGCCGTTAAATTACTTGACTTTTTTGGTGACTTGGTTTGATGCTTCTATAAACACCTCTATCTTAGTTTTGTCTTTTGTCGTTAGATAAATCCCTTAATATTGCCATGTGGTATATATTACAAAGATGCGACATGGATGGAATTACAGTGGAAAGTCTGAGGTGCTTGCCAAGCCCCTCTAACCGGAGAATACCCCAACTCCAAACTCTTTCTCCTCCTCGGTGGGCTGTTGTTAAAATTTCTCTTCAGTTTTCAGCTTTCCAGCTACTGTTTCTCTCTTAGGCTCCTTGGAGTCTTATCCCATGTGTTATGGCTCAGACGGCAGTCACAGATTTGAGGAAGGTTTGCACACACACTTTGTGATTTCCCTCTCTGTGCTCCCTCTTTGGGATTTCCCCCTGCTCAATTCCCAGTTGCTCCCTTAGGTCTAAATTCTGTCTTCCAAATCTTCAGGTCGGTAAGGCTCAAGATTTCTCCTTTGGCCCTATCCAGCAGATTGGAGGACTGAGGAATACCCTTAAGAAAGACAGATAGAAAGACATATATAAATGTGAATCTCAGCCAGTGTGATTCCTATTTCATGGGCCAAATTTCCTCTAGTTTCTTCCTGCTTTGGGTTACTGTCCAGTGCCTCCAAACAGCCATTTTATATGTTGCTCAGAGGTATAGTTGTTATCAGCAGAATGGTTAGTCTAATATCAGCTACACTACCGTGATTAGAAGTCCTAGGTCTGCTCTCTGGCGTGGTAAACTATCTCTACAGAGATTGGCGTATGGAACTCATATTGCCTATGAGTACATTTTCTAGGACAGCAGCTGGGGTTCTCTTTGATTGCTTGACCATGGCCGCGGGTCCCCAGTGTCCAGCTATCCCCTGCCCGTCTCATCTGCTCACCTCTGGCAGCTATTTCGGCACAACAGGAGCTTGTGGGAGTGATGTTTTTAAAGTGATGTGAATTGTGATAGTAACTGACCAACCACTATGAGGTTAACTGGCTGAGTATCAAAAACATACAATACACTCATGGAACTCTTTGGGGGGCCAGTGTGACAATTCAGAACAAATACTTTGGTGTCAGAGAGCCTGTGGTTGATTTTGAGTGATCCTCTTAACTTTGGTGAATGTCCATTTCCTTGTGGTAAAAGAGGGATATTATCTCACAGGGTCATTGTGAGAGTTAGATAAATGGATAGATCTAAATATAGGTGTAGACCTAAATATAGATGTAGATGTAAATACAAACTGACATATGCGCACACATACATGCAGCCCCTGGCATAAAGTCAGTGTTCATGAAATCATGGCTAAAAATTTGACAAATCAAGAAATCATCTTTGCTATGACCACGCTGTTAGAAAGGTGAGAGTAACAAATTCAGGATGAATTTTCCCTTCATCACCCTTTCTCAGAATGTGATTGGCAGACTCCCTGCAACAGAATTATCTGAGGTCGATTGTTAATAAGTAGATTTCCTGGCTCCCTTCTTAGAACTATTGAAACCAAACTGGCGAGTGTGGGCCTAAGAGTACAAATTTTTTTAAATTTTTTTAACGTTTATTCATTTTTGAGAGACAGAGACAGTGTGTGAGCGGGGAAGGAGCAGAGAGAGAGGGAGGCACAGAATCCGAAGCAGGCTCCAGGCTCTGAGTTGTCAGCACAGAGCCCGACGCGGGGTTCGAACTCATGGACCAGGCCACGAGATCATGACCTGAGCCACAGTCGGGCATTTAGCTGACTAAGCCACCCAGGCGCCCCAAGAGTACAAATTTCTAATCAACTCCCCAAGTAATTCCTATTCTCACTAAGTTATAACAACTACTGGATAATTCAGAGACAAAGAGACATTTCTTGCGTGGGAATGGAGAGTCTGGAAGACTTTGAACTCCTGCCTCACCTTCCAGAAGTCTAGATTTTATTGCCGTTTTGGCATTGATGTCTATAAGCTTATTATTTTCGATGGAGACTAAAAAGTTTTAGTCATCCTTAAGTGTCTGGCTGGAGGGTGATTGCAGAATGATTAAGCCAAAGGAAGTTATAATTCATCCTTCAGATTCACGGTTAAAGGCATTCTGCTGTAGAACAACTCACCTATAAAGTATTCCACAGCTCCTAAATCATCTTTTACTAAGTGGAAATCCCATCTTCCTAAAAGAATAGATACTGATTTAAATCTTTTATTTCTCTTGCTTTCGACAAATATGCTAAAAACAATTAAATTTTGGATTCCAGTTTCCATTTCCTTTTTTAATGTTTATTTTTGAGAGAGAGAGAGAGAGACAGAGTGTGAGTTGGGGAGAGGTAGAGAGAGAGGGAGACACAGAGTTCGAAGCAGGCTCCAGGCTCTGATCTGTGAGTGCAGAGCCCGACTTGGGAGCTCGAACCCATGAACCACGAGATCATGACCTGAGCCTGTCGGACACTTAACCAACTGAGCCACCCAGACGACCCGGCATTTCCTTTTTCAGTGTGAAATTGTGGCAGGGTTTTGTGTTTTTCATATTGCATCAGGACTTAACACAACATAGGGTAATTATAAGGATCTTGGACACAGTGCTATCATGGTTTTTAGAATCTGAGGGTTTTAGGGGGAAGGAAACAGAAATTCCTATTTTCAGTGAACAAATAAGACTGAGTGTCACCAAAGTCAGAGGGAAAAGAGGCAAGGATAAAGGGTCACAGGATGAGTCATAGGTAGATAGTATACTGGTACTACATAGAGATTTAGAGTAGAGTACATAGCCAATACAGTAGGCAATTGGTACTCCCTAGAGATGTATTGCATGGGTGAATGAATGAATACACATTAAGTGCTTGTATTTGGAATTGATATTATCCCACTAGTGAGTGGGTGAATGGCGACATCCTGTCTTAGAAGCCTCCTTCTCTCACATTTTCTCCACTTCTAACCAAATGTGCTGGAATAGAAAGATTTTAGAGAGTGTCAATTGCTGGGGGCTCCTGGGTGGCTCAGTTGGTTAAGCGTCCAACTTCGACTCAGGTCATGATCTCACGGTTCGTGGGTTCGAGCCCCACGTTGGGCTCCGTGCAGACAGTTCAGAGCCTGGAGGCTGCTTCACATTCTCCGCTTCTGATTCTGTGTCTCCCTCTCTCTCTGCCCCTCCCCTGCTTGTGCTCTCTCTCTCAATCTCTCTTTTTTCCCTCTGAAAATTAAATAAATAAACATTTTTTTAAAAATGTCAATTGCTCAAGGGGCTAAATGGGACAGAGCTGGGGATGATCCATCAATGCCCCCCCTGCCATGACTCCCTCTATGGGCACGCTTCTCTCCATTACCCCGCAACCCACTCCTCAGAATTTTCCACTATTTTCCCCAGCTTACTCATCTATATTGCCTCCCAAAGCGCAACTCGACTCGGGGGTCCCTCCCTACTTCCCTCGAAAGGAATTTCCCTCAAAAATCTTACCAGACAAGTGACGAGCAGACTCTATAACCATGAAACAAACCCCTTTGATCTGGAAAAACTAAATCGAACACCGGGCAAAAGCTGACAGACACCTGCTCATGATCAGCGGCAGTGGTGCTGTGGATTTGCTTACTAACTGTTTCACCTGCTGAGGGAATTGTTTTAATTTTGCAGGCTGTGGTGGACCTGGAGAAACATACTCTAATATGCAAGGCACAGTCCCCAATTAATGTTTCACCCATTGCGTGCAGCTTGACAGTTCTCCTGACTCATTGCAATCATAAGTGTGAAACTCTGAGGGGTTCCATTAAATTATTTTGTGACACGCAGCCTAATTTTTTTTTTCATTCCCAAACCTTACCTTTTGCAAGAATTGTAGGGTGCTGCCTTTATGCAATGACTATCTATACATACATAAATAGTAAGCCGTGTTTTGTTCACGAAACAATTTGTTGGAGGTGTAAAGCACGTGCCATCCCTGTTTATTGTGGTTACTGTTTGTAAAGATCAATTTATGTCTGAGAAATAACCAACAAATGCACAGTTCAGTAGCAGGCACGTATTTCACACTATGAAAAGATACCCAACAGGCTGAAGGCAATTGTTAAACATTCCGAGGTTATAGCAGACACTGTCGAGGTCCTGATCATATCCCCTCATTCGCGGCACCTGTAGTGGGGGGAATAGCGACCTCCCCAAAGATATGTCCGTGTCCGAATCTCCAGAATGTGTGGAAAAAAAGAGTCTCTTTAGATGTAAGGAAGTTAAAGATCTTAGGATGAGATCATCTTAGATTTAGGGTGAGCCTGAAATCCAAGGACAAGTGTCCTTAGAAGAGAAGAGGGAAACACAGAGAGACATGGAGGGAGTGGTGATGTGAGGACAGAAGAAGAAACTGAGGTGATGGAACCACAAGCCAAGCAAGGAACGCCTGGAGCCACCAGCAGCTGGAGGAGGCAAGGAAGGATCCCCGCTGAGGCCTCCGGCAGGAGTGTGGGCCCATTGACACCTTGATTTCAAACCTCTGGTCTCCGGAACTGTTACCGTGAAAGAATCCGTTTCTGTTGTGTTCCGGTCCTTGGTTTGTGGTCATTTGTTATGGTGCCTCCAGGAGACCGCTAACACACAGGCCAGTGTGTGCTGGCCTGCCTGACTTCAACCTGCCAGAATTTGCATTTCTTTACCCAAAGCCTGCCTCTGGCTGCCAAGACCCACTCTGCCCACTTGTTGAGCAGGCTAGGCCTGTTCTGTGGCAGGGAGGGTGGCGAGGGGTGGGGGTGGGGTGGGGGGGTGTATGGAGGGAAGGAATGTCCCTGACTCAGCAGCTCTCATGTAAGGACTGATGGGAGTCGGCTCATGAAGTCACCTTGGTGAGGGTGACTCTGAGGTGCGTGGCCTCTCCTGGCTCCTTGAATTCAGCTCCAGCTCTGGACAGTGGTGTCTAATATGATGAACTCTACTGACTTCCTTCCCTTCCCTAGTTTCAATTGTCCACCCCCATACCAGTTTTTGCTGATATCATCTCCCAAATAAACTACTTCCACTTAAGGGCTTGTCTCAACTCAAGGTCTGCTACGATGTGGGGGGTAAGGGAGAAAAAGCTGGGACCCAAAATTAAACATGGATAGAAAAGAAGTAACACATTGTCCTGGTAGCTTAGAGAAGGTACAATCTTAGTGATGTGGTGCCTTGGACAGTCCCCTGGTCTGTTCTATGAAAGTTGTCTGATTCTAGCCTTAGTTGTACCAACAGAAACCTATTGTCATTAAAAATGATCTCTCCCGAGGTATATGTCTCTCCACCACCTCCCTTTGAGAAGGATATGAGGTAGCATTTGAATTGTGATATTTAGGGGCCCCTAGGTGGCTCAGTCGGTTAATCATCTGACTCTTGATTTCGGTTCAGGTCATGATCCCAGGGTCGTGGGATCGAGTCCCACATCAGAACCCGTGCTGAGCGTGGAGACTGCTTAAGATTCTTTCTCTCCCCCTCTCCCCACCCCTCCCCTGCGTGCACTCACTCTTTCTCAAACTAAAAGAAAATAAAATCTCTGAATTCCGATATTTAACACATCATGTTGAATTCTTTTATTCTCTCCACTACAAAAAATATTATGGCTCTCTGGCACATAAGTTATGTGGTGCTCAATAAATATTATTGGTGCTCAACAAATATTTGTTAAGTGAATAATTTCCTTAAGATATACATATTTGGATATAATATCTCAGAAAGCCGATCATATGTGTTATAAAATTATTTTAGAGAATATTATGGAAATGAGTGAAGCATTTGTCTTTCCTTTCAAGTGAAAATATTTGATTGATACTGTTTTCTAGACCACTGTTCCATGTAAAATTCACTTTAATCTAGTTAACAGCCAAAAGTAGTTTATCATATTTCAACTTTCAACTGTTCATCAGTCTCTGTTTTATGCAGATAAATGATTAATAATATCCCTGCCCTCAAGGTTGGGGTCAGTGTTAGTGAATTGCAAGTTGCCATTTTTACTTTATGCCAACACGCTCTGTTAACAATCAGCTGTTCTTCTTCAGAGTTTCAAAATTCCTTATCTTCAATTGTTCAAGTCTAAATTAGTTACACCTTCCGTACACTGTTTGTGAAAATTGAAAAAAAAGTTAGGATTTAATAATAAGTAAAATGCCATAATTTATTTTCCAGACATCATATTGCAACTTTCACATTACCTCTTTTTATTCAGTACGTTCTCCCCTTTTCCCTTCTGAAAAACTCTTCCTTTGTTTCCATTTATTTATTTACATATTTGTATTTTTTTTCAAACTTTATTTATTTATTTTGAAAGAGAGAGAGAGCATGGGACAGAGGCAGAGAGAGAGAGAGAGAGAGAGAGAGAGGGAGAAAGAGAATCTGCTTGGGATTCTCACGAACCACGAGAACCTTAGTCGAAGTCTGACTCTTAACTGACTGAGCTACCCAGGTGCCCCTTCCTTTACTTCCATTTATTTTATTTTATTTTATTTTTATTTTTATTTTATTTATTTATTTATTTATTATTTTTAAATTTATTTCTGAGAGAGAGAGAGAGACAGCATGAGCAGGGAAGGGTCAGAGAGAGAGGGAGACACAGAATCTGAAACAGGCTCCAAGCTCTGAGCTATCTGTCAGCACAGAGCCCGACGCGGGGCTCGAACCCAGGAACCGTGAGATCATGACCTGAGCTGAAGTCAGACGCTTAACCGACTGAACTACCCAGGCACCCCTAAGAAAATACAGACAACGATGAGGTTCAAGTTTGTTGAAAAAAAAAAAGGACAACCGACAGTGGGAAAGTCAGCCTCTGTAAATTCTTATTACTCATTTCTTAACAAAACACTTGTTGGCTTCATGGATTCAATCAAAAAATCTTTATTGGAGGTTTTGTAGATCTTTAGAATGAAGTAGATAATCCTTCCTGCTTCCATTTATTAATTTATTGTCAAAATGCCATTCACTGGAAAAATATGAGTACATTTTATATTAATATGAGCAGACAGTGTATTAACTTTAATCTTTAATAAAAATTTACAGAGTGGGACTGAAGTGTGATAATGTTTCAATAACCTATTCTTATTGTCTGTGTTCACAGTGAACCAAATGCTTATCCCTGTTTTCCCAAAGCAGGAAACAAAGTAGTTTTTATCAAAAAGGAGCCCATTTGCTGACATGTGGATTTGCGTGACATTTTAAACATGGTTTGGAAAATGCAAACCATGCAAATATATATGCATGTATATAGGAAAGGAATTAAGCCGAGGTATTTTGTTTGTATCGAAGTACAAAACTCCAGGCATTAAGAAATTGATTAATCCAAGGATGAAAGCAAAGATTCCATTACTGTGTCAGTCTTTGAGGGAGGGGAAAAAAGTCTCATCATCTAGATTTTATCACAAATGCTGGTGCAAATAAGTTTTCAGTTGGGGGTTACGAATTGATTTCAAAGCAGCACAAAGTACTTTATTAACAACTCTTAAGTATGTTATTACCTTACGCAGCAATCTGTCCAGACATCACACAGATGAAAAGGGAAGCCTCGGAGTTTCTGCAGAAGCAAGAATTTCACATGATTTCCGTTGTTTATTTCTGGGCTAATGTGCTATCATATGCACTTCTCCCGATGACTTGGCTGTGAGTTTTACTGGGTTTGGGATGGCTCCTTTTTTACACTTGTGATGCCATTTCAGGTGCAGGGATAGAACATTTCTTCCCAATTATCCTTTGAGAAGGTGAGGAGTTACTGTCAGTGATAATCTAATAATTCGGAGACCATCCTGCAATGCATGAGATGGTATTCTTACCCAGATCTGCCTAATATCCTGCTGCTTATGCTCACTCAGTAGGATCCTGACAGCTTGTTGGCATTTCCTGAGTGGGCACTGGGCACTGCTGGTGTGGCTGTGGAAGGCAGTATCTGGCGTGGCTGGGTGGCAAGCAAAAGCCAGTTCAGAAAGCTCAGGAATTCTCAGACCTTGACTGTAGGTCTTAGGTTGCAGAGTCTTACCTGGCCATCTAGTGTGGCAGTCAAAATATCAGGATGATCGGGGCGCCTGGGTGGCTTAGTCGGTTAAGCGTCCGACTTTCGCTTGGGTCATGATCTCGCGGGTTCGTGGGTTCGAGCCCCGCGTCGGGCTCTGTGCTGACTGCCAGCTGGGAGCCTGGAGCCTGTTCAGAGTCTGTGACTCCCTCTCTCTCGGGCCCTCCCCTGCTCACGCTGTCTCTCTCTCTCTCTCTCTCTCTCTCCTAGAAATAAATAAAACATTAAAAAATTAAAAAAAAAATATCAGGATGATTTCCTTCTTCATTCTGGGTCAGCTCACCAGGAACTGTGTGCTAACCTGGCCTCTCCCCTGGCCAAAATGTAAAGTCAGGGCTCCTGGGTACCATTCCGTTGTCTGCAGCAAATGTCTGCTAGCAGTGTATCCTTGCACGTGGTAGTTCGGTTTCAAAGAGTTTGAAAAGAAATTTACAAGAGAGAGAAACTCCAAGCTTCTGGCGCAGAAGGAGACTGGACCACCTTCCCGTGTGAGGTGGATGCCACAGGGGACTGGACTGAGAGGTCAACCTTTTCCCCAGGACTGGGTGCTCGCTGAGGGGCTGTGTGAAGCAAGCTTCCTGTCAGCACCCAACACAAAATACTGTGATTTGTTATAAGTAGGAGATCAAGAGCCTGTGAGCTGGGGTTCACTGTCACCCAGGTCTGAATGGGATGCTTTCAAGGATCCTGTCACTGTTTGTCACTCCTCAGGATGTTCGTGAAGAAGGGAAAACACTGAACAGGACAGTTAGAAACTCTTGTGCATGGAGTAGGCTTCAGCAGATTACAGCGAAAGCCATCCGTTCCTGTCAACAGCTTGTAGAAAGAACGACAAAATGGAGACCGCGCCGTCTGATTGTCACCATTGCATCGCGGCAGTCTGCCATCTCTGAGCCTCACGGACTTTACAGGAGAGCTACAGACGCAGCCTGTCCACTTAGAATGGCTGCCTGCCGGGCAAGTGTTGGTTAATATAGAAAAAAGAAAAAAAGCAAAGCACAATAAAGGTGTTTTCAGGGCTTGTGCAGGCAAGCAAATCCGTTTATAAAGAGTGATTGGTTTTAGAGGTTAGGGGAGACATTGTCATTCAAGACATTTCCAGACAAGAAGTAAATGATGGCTTAACAATTCGAATACATGTGAATCCCACCCCCCCCACACACACACACATCCAGATTTCAGCTTTATGATACTAAAGGCATCAATACTTGTGTTTGGTGAGAGATATTCTGTCTACAGCACTAATGATTTATGACAACTCTATAATCCCATCAAGCCACCACCACCTGTCTTCTGTATTCCTTAGGGAGTTGGGCCCCCAAAGTAGGGTTATAAAGAGCAGAAATCGTATCAATTTGTCGGACTCTGTCATTGCAGCTCGCCATGACAAGGCTCCAAATTACACTTATCCCTCGGCTCAACTGAGATGAACTCCTTTTACTTTATTGAAGCCTACTTACAGTCTCCAAGTATAATTTTCAAAAAGTTAAAAACACGACTCATACCTGTTAAGTATGAACACATGTCGAAGATTTATTAACCTACTAATGAGAGAATTGGTGACGTGATAAAAACTGGTCGAAAGAGCATTTTTGAGCACTTATAGGCATTTAAAAGAGATGTTAAAATAAATTGCTGTCAGACGCAGAACTGATTTCTATCCTCCAGGACAATGAAAAGCCATAACCTTTGGGATTTGCTTTTCAACCAGATAGAAATTATTTGCATCATTACTAGAAAAGATCAATAAGTTAACGTGTACCTTCATAGGATGCGAGCCAGTAATTAATAGTAAATAGCAAAGTCCCACAAAGGTGCATTCTTATAGACAGAAAAGCTTGTTCCAA
Source organism: Proteles cristata cristata (assembly GCA_017311185.1). Taxonomy (NCBI): domain Eukaryota; kingdom Metazoa; phylum Chordata; class Mammalia; order Carnivora; family Hyaenidae; genus Proteles; species Proteles cristata. The sequence goes on along the minus strand of JAESUZ010003135.1, from coordinate 38,855 downwards.
TATAACATTGAAATAACTTTATGACCAAGCTTCAGATACTCTTTTTCTTAAAAAAATTTTTTTAATGTTTTATTTATTTCTGAGAGAGAGACAGCAAGAGCAGGGGAGGGTCAGAGAGAGAGGGAGACACAGAATCCGAAACAGGCTCCAGGCTCTGAGCTAGCTGTCAGTACAGAGCCCGACACGGGGCTCGAACCCATGAACCGTGAGATGATAACCTGAGCTGAAGTCAGATGCCCAGGCGACTGAGCCACCCAGGTGCCCCCAGATATTTTTTTTCTTAATGCCTCGTGTTCCATTGATAAGATGAATCTAGATTTCATTTTCTCCTGCCTCCCTTCCCACCCCTGCCCCAGTCTGATTTAAGGCCTTCTGGGCCTGCAAAAATATCCACGTCCCTCTGGCAATAGAAATCTCTGGGACTGACGAGGAGAAGAGATCATCTTTTTGACCAACTATGGATCTACTTTGCTGGGTGCTTCAGCTGCTACTTCTGCCTCTCTGGCCATCACAGTATCGTGTGTTGCTGCTCAGCTATGGATGGGGCACTGGAAACCTCTACAGGTATACTAGAACCTTTGACCCTGTTGTTGAGTGTGTAGGGGTCTAGGGAGACTCTGCACTGTGCTGATAAATGCTTAACAGCTGGCTCTCAAACAAACGAACGAACAAACTGAAAGCCCTGAGTTGTCACATCGGGCAATTTTTATGGTATAAACACTTCCGCTATGGCCGATGTCAAGCTGCCAATGTGATGTCAACCAGCTAAGCCTGTGCATGCCAGCTCTCGAGGCAGGAGAGACACTGCTCACCATTGAGATAAATATGTCTCAAGAATCCCACAGCAGGGTCTGTAGTAGAGCAACTCTCATCATCTTTTCTTACAGGCTTCCATATTCCTTTCAATGACCCAGCAGCAAAGCCTCAGTCGTTGTAGGGAAGAGGCAGTTCCGGTGAGACCCAGAGCGGTCTGATGGCTGGCTTTGTTAAGCCTGGCCAGCACCAGGTTCACTGCTGGTCTTGAGAATGGAAAGCTACAAGAAAAAAAAAAAAATGCTTAGAGCTGTTTCACTAAAATCCTGGGAAGCATTCAGCCTCAGGAGCACCACCGTGAGATCCACTAGTAGTCGGAACTTGTTTGAAACTGCTATCAACTGTAGGTGTTTAAATGTGTACAAGCCAAATAAATATAAATGTACTCAGCATTCTGTCTTAAATCTGAGTAAAGTGCTCCAACATTTATGCCCTGCTATTATATCTAATCTCTGAGCTCTTGCCAGTTCAGAAAGGGAGAATAACCAATAGAGTTTTGCTCCATTGTTATGGCTAAAATTGACCAGCCTGAGGATTGCCTGTCAACCTCAACTCCCTTGAAGAATTGTTCCTGTTTCACCACATCACCTGGAGCATTCTGTTTCCTTGGACTTCCTCCTGGACCTTTATGTACTTCTTGAGCGCCGTGATCAGCACTGTACACGATGTCCCAGCGGCAGACACATTGCATTTGGTATGGAGATAGGAATCATTTCTCATTTATTTTCTATACCCCTTCAGAGGTATTCTGGCATTTCGCTACCTCTCTTGTTTGCAGAAGCGTGCCGAATCACTTGTCTTCAGGAATTCAACCGCATATCTGCATGTTTTAAGAAATTTCTGTTATTATGCTCCTCACGTGGACAGGGACCCAAGTTACCCATGGCTCCTGCTAGCCTGTTCAGGGCCTCTGCAGAATAAAGATGCTCCTTCCTCTAAGTGCTAGTAGCTCTGTGCTAAGGCGCAAGACCTGTTGAGCAGAACGTGAGCTGAATTTCAGCATCCATTCCTGGGGTGTCTGACTGCCTTCACCTGCCTGCCTGGAGAGATGCTGAGCATCCATCCTTGTCTCCTGCCTCTACACCATGCCTTCGGCCTCTACAAGAACCCCTTCAAAACGAGAATCTTAGATCCCCTTCTGAAGGAGAAATGCTATAAAGGCAGTTCATTTTTTTAGAAGCTGAGACACAAAGCAGGCTGAGCATTAGCCCTGTGAGGCCGAGATGCCCACTCCCTGTCCCCAGCCCAGACCGCTGGACCAGGCAAGAGATCGTCAAGCTTTTTAAATTTTTGCATACTTCCTAAAATAAAAATACGTGCAATAAGAGCTATGGGGCCGCTAGGACATCTTTACATTGACGTGTACAATTTTGTATCTTAAGCCTCAACAGATGCAAAGGATGTCATTTGTGGTATATTATAAATAATTGACGTTTAAAACGCAAACTCTTACATCCCTCTTTTGAATGTGTCTTAGCCCGTTCGGGCTGCTGTAACAAAACACGAGAGACTGAGTAGCTTATAGTGAACAGATATTTAGTTCTCATGGTTTTGGAGGCTGACAAGTCCAGGTTCAAGACACCGGCAGATTTGGTGTCTGGTAAGAGCCCACTTCCTGGTTCACAGATGACCCCAATTTTACTGTCCTCACGTGGCAGAAGAGAGGAGGGAGCTTTCTGGGGTCTCTTTTATTAGGCCACTAATCCCATGCATGAGAATTCTGTTCTTGTGAGCTAATCACTTCCTAAAGGCTCCATCTCCAAACACCTTCATATTGGGGATTAGGTTTCAACATGTGGAGGGGTGTGGGGCAGGGGACAAACATTGAGTCTCTAGCAGAATTATCCAAAAGAATCTAAGTAGCGTAGTGATTTGATACCAGCCATCACCCTTTTAAAAAAATTAAGCTTTTCTTTAACAGAAACCTTACATCTTTCCTTTCTCTTGTTTGAGTTCCTGGTTCCATTGTGCTTCCCTTGCAGGATTTTATTCTAATGTAATACATTTTTGTGTTTGAAAAACATTTATTAACCACCCCATTATACTCTCTACAATATAATGTATATAAATTAACATTATTATTATTATTACTTCCTATGATTACAAGGCTGTAACTATTTTAAAATGTCCTCTGGACTGAGTCTTTGTTACAAAAATGAGTTGTTCCCAACTGATTAAAATAATATAAACATACTACGTATTTTGATAATCATTAAAGAGAAAATGTAAACTTTTATTGAAAATATATTTCCTAATACAGCAAATGGGGATCATCCAGACAATATTTCATGTGTTTATGGATGAATATATTTTATTGCCAGGAGGCAATAGGGTTTAGCATGAATTTATTCTTATTTTTTTTTAAATAATGTCAGCCATAAATAAGATGAAAGGAAGGGGTTTGTTACAGTAATTTTACTCAGTTGTTTGAACTCCTTCCAAGTTATATACCAAAAGATCAAATGGAAATCTATTTTCACAAATAATCTTAAATGATCTATCAGCTGACAACTCAATAATCTGATAAAAGGTGGAATCACTTGACTTGCAAAAGTTTTGTGTCCTAGTCTTAAGAGTCCTTCATTTTTAAAATTTTTAAAAATATTTTTTGTTTATTTATTTTTAAGAGAGAGAGTGAGCCTTGTGTGATCGGGGGAGCAGCAGAGAGAGAGGGAGACAGAGAATCCAAACCAGGCTCTATGCTGTCAGCGCAAAGCCTGATGTGGGGCTCTAACCCACCAACTATGATATCATGACGTGAGCCAAAGTCAGATACTCAACCGACAGAGCCACCCAGGCGCCTCAAGAACACTTCATTTTTTTTTTTTTTTTTAAAGTGCCAAGCCCAGTTATATTGAATTGCACCTTTGGCATTTTGAAGATTTTCATACCCAAGCACAATGCACCGGAGTAATATTCAGGAAGGGAGAGGTACCCTAATCTTCTACAAAGCAGGAGAGAGGCCACTGTGAAAAGGGAGGTTGAAAGGGACTAATCATAAGCCTGTTCTCAGGTAGATCGTACTTGAAAAAATTGAGATCTGACACTGTTCCCATTAAAATCCCACCATGAAAAGTTTCCATGTGCTCCCCAGGCAGGTACCACTTTGAAGACCAGTGTACCTGCTACCTACTGTTGCCAGATTTAGCAAATGAAGGTGCAGGACACCCAGTTCTATTTGATTCCACGTAAAGAACAAGTAAGTAGTATAATTATGTTTTACTCACTAACTGTGCCATGCAATATTTGGGGCATCCATACACTGAAAAGTATTCATTGTTTATCTAAATTCAAATCTAACTGGAAGTCCCATATTTTCTTTGGTAACCCTACTTACCATTCTAGTGCAAATTACTATTACAGATCTTGGGGAAGTGATCTCTTGCTTGCTGACGACAAAACTTTTCAAAGGGCAAGTTCATGTGCTACTCATCTTTGTAGTTTTTGTTTCTCAGCATCCAGCGAACTAGTAAACATCAAGAAGTTCTTGCTGAATGTTTGAACACAAGAGCAGTTGCTCCATACTTTATTCAATGGTAAAGAACAAAGCTGGTGCCCTTCATGTGAATAACCAACTGCTCCTGATCTCGCAACTTACCCAGCCTCCTGCTGTTACATCTTTGCTTGTGTGAATTCTCATGCCCGGATCTTTACTTCTTTAATCCTACATCCCTGGGCCTAGCAGTCATTTTACTACTCAATTTCCATGGCCCTACATATGGAAGAACCTTCCAATGGCTTCCCAACCCACTCTGAATCAAACCCAAATGCCTTATGATGGCTTGCAAGGCTGCATAGGATTTAACCCCCTTCTGTCTCTCTGATCCTACTATTCTTTCCATTCTCAGTTCCACCCTGGCCACACTGATTCTTACCCCAGGGCTCTGCATTTGCTGTTCTTTCTGCCTGAAATGTTTTCCTAAACATCTTTGCACGTCTTATTTACTCATCTCATTCAGGTGAGATGCTTCCTCGGAGAAACCTTTGTTGACCACTCCGATTGCAATAGCTCACCTCCTCCCTGCACCTGGAAGGCAGCCCTGGCTCTTCTAGTTCTGACCAGACACTGGGCCTTCTGCTAAAGATGCAGGAGAGAAAAAACAAAAACAAAAACAAAACCAAAACCTTCAAGCACCTCCGGGCCTGAGCTTCCAAGCCCCAACAGCAGGGGGCTCAGAGGCAACGTGTTTCCCTCACTTCCACCTTTCAAACCTCGGTGGGTGCATCTGATTAGTGGAGCCTTAATCAGAGCCAAAAATCCTACTTGCCAAGCAGTCAGGGAAATGTACTGTTTAGCTTTCCAGTTGTTGATTTTAGCAAAATATAAAAGAAGGAGAGTGGAATGAATGTCATATCCACATATCCACCACAACTCACCGGCCATCACCTATAATGTTGGAAAGAATATGACACGTGAAAATGTTTGGGAAACAGGAAGAAAATAGACAATTTTGTTTTAAAAAATTAAAATGGTGCCTATGTGTATATAAACTGGAAGAATATATACCAAAGCTAATGGTGTTTCTGAGTAGTGACTATACCATGTTGAAGGACTAGGTTCTTGAAAAGGATGGAGGTGGAGAAGGGGTTCAAACATGACATCAAGCTTGGGACAGAAGGGCCATCTCCTAAGAGGCTGGAGAGAAGATAAAGCCAAATGTACAACGACCAGTTGCAGATAAGAAAGGAAACAGCGAGGTGGTTCATAATTGTTGGCTCCGTTTTGCTATGAAGTGAGGTTGGGGATGCTAAATGAAATGGTGAAGGTTGCAGACTACAGATACGGGGAATGGCGGAGACAGCTGCTTGGGCTCCAACACAGTTGTTTCTGGTGGGCGGTGAGGGTCTAACTTATGGAAGGAAGCAGCCCGTGCCGCTGAGGCCATTTCTCTAGCAGGACTCAACAGCCACAGAGACTCCTTTGGCTTGGGGTGTCACATTCTTCAGCCTCCCTGACATTTCTTGGATGAGGTAAAGCTTCCTATCAATAATTTTGACTTTGGCCACGTCAGACATGACTAGGCATCAATAAACAGGTATTTTTTAAAATTACAGATCCAGATAAATTGGGTTCTCAGGTACAACTGCCTGGATTACAAATCCAGCCTGCATCACTTATTAGAGTTGTGTGCTTTCTCTATGCCTTAGCTTTCTCATGCATATAGTGGAGGCGATAATTGTATATAATTCTTAGAGTTGCTGTGAAATTTTTTAAATTGTTTTTTTTTAAGTTTATTATTTTGAGAGAGATAGAGAGAGCATGCACACAAGCAGGGGAGGGACAGAGAGGAGAGACAGAATCCCAAACAGGCTCCGTCTCATCCACACAGACCCTGATGCGGGGCTTGACCTCGCAAACCGCTAGATCATGACCTGAGCCGAGATCAAGAATCAGACGTTTCACTGGCTGAGTCTCCCAGGTGCCCCAGAGTTGCTGTGAAATTTAAATGAAATAACACAAAGCATTAAGAACAATGTCTGCCATATCATAATCCCTTAATACATCCTGTTTGCCATTGCTATTGCTGTTATCTGTTAATGTGGGGGAACAAAGTGTGAAAAAAAAATGTGATTTAATTTATTACCTATTTCCATTTGCCTACTAGCCCTGACCTCACGCCTGCTTGTTACACCGACACAGTTGAGAATTAAGGCCCTTTAATTAATCAAATATTCTGATTAAGAGATCATGGTCATATATATTGATTAACAATCTCCAAAGCAGTGCTGCCCAATAAAATACACAAAACATGAATTTTTCATTGCATATAATCTACACGTTGATGGATTAGGAGGGTCTGAGTACCTGCTACAGACTGTCTCCTCCAAGAAGCAGATTAGGAGATGGAAATGAACACAAAGGAAGTTTATAATGGAGAGCCCCTGGGTTAACACCGGTGGCAAGAAGGGGAAGGAAGCAGGAATGAGCAGGGGAGGGAGTTAAGCTCTAATGCGGCCTCTAGTGAAGCAGCCCGTCTCATGGGGAGACTCTGAGCTTCTGATGGTGCCTCAGCATTGTCTTGAATTGAAGCGAGGGCATCCAGTATTCATGTCTGCCCATTCACCAAATATTTGAGGCAGGCGACCCCTGAAAGAAAGTGTGACCATGGACGCAGTAGTTTACTGTAGCAGAAGCAATCCTCAGAGAGGGCTGAAAGCAGAGAGCCACCTTCCAATAGCGTTACCAATGGCTGGGAGAATAGTCTTTCCTTCTTTCTGAAGAGGGGGAACTGGGTGCCACATTAGAAAGGCCACCACCTGAGCCTTTGAGCACTGTCATTTGAATGTCAGTTGCCTGAATATGGTAGATATACAGTTCTATTTTAAAAAATTTTTTTTAATGTTTATTTGAGAGAGAGACAGAGAGAGAGAGAGAGAGAGAGCAGGGGAGAGGTAGAGAGAAAGAGAGACACAGAATCTGAAGCAGGCCCCAGGCTCTGAGCTGTCAGCACAGAGCCTGATGCAGGACTTCAACTCACAAACTCTGAGATCATGACCTGAGCTGAAGTTGGATACTTAACCAACTGAGCCACCCAGGCGCCCCGATGTACAGTTCTGTTAAAAGAGAACTTTGAGGGGTGCCTGGGTGGCTCAGTCGATTGAGTGTCCGACTGCTGATTTGAGCTCTGGTCATGATTTCACCGTTTACGGGAGCAAGCTTCACATTGGGCTCTGTGCTGACAGCTCAGATCCTCCTTGGGATTCTCTCTCTCTCCATCTCTCTCTGCCCCTCCTCTGCTCATGCTCCCCTCCCTCTCGAAAATAAATAAACATTAAAGAAAAAAACAACAGAGAACTTTGACCTGTCAAGTATCAGGGGAAAGAGATTCCATGGTGCTTTGACTTTACAGGGAAACAGAATTCAAGAGGTCTGTTTATTGCCTTTGAAGCAATGTCATCCTTCTACCATGGAGTCCCGAGAACATAAGTATCTATGTATGTGTGCGTGCGTGTCCTCCAAAAAAAACCCAGAGGCCCTGTTCTCTTTCTCTCTCTTCCTGTAAACCATCTCTCCTAGTCTGGCTTTATCTGTCTCTTCTGTTCAGCATTCTTTAATCCTACATTTCCTTGTAGCAGAAGGGAATGTCAACCAGAGCCACCAGGAAATTGACCTCCTTGCGTCATTTTCTATAGATGCCGAGGATTAGCTGCAACAGGCAGTCTTGAGAGGAAGGATTACCTGAAAGACACGGTACATCCCAGGGGAGGGAGGTCAGTGTTCTGGCAGAGATGATAGTCACAGCAGCTGGTATCTCATGGCGACGGTGGCCTGGGGACAATGCGGTGAACACTGGCCATTGGGCCTCTGTTTGGGAATAAGAAAGCAGTGGCAGTCTTGGCAATGAAACTACAGTATTTTACCCTGCCTGCTGTGTCTGCTGGGGCTCTGGATTAAATATACGGCCAGCGCTAACGTACACCTTCCTTCACCTTCATATTACCTTGTTCTATCTGGGACTTAACTTTTTTCAAGCGATTGAATAGCATTTCTCCTGCCCAGGCTGCCTGTTAGTAAGGGCCCGAGGAGGAAGGCAAGACATGGTTATTGCTTCTACCACTATTTCAGTCCTGATGGTAGTGCAGGTCATTATTCTTGGAAAACATTTACAGGAAAGTGGAACGGAGAAAATCTCCGCAACCGTATCTCTAATGAATAGGAAATGGTGGCCGTAAATAGTGGTGGCTAAATGAAGGGTCCCACACTGTTTCCCCCCGCACCGCACTCCCCGTCCCCACCTCCGCTCCAACCCCACTAGGGATTTCTTAATTTCTTCTTCTTCTTTCTACACAGGTATTGAGAATTGAGAACTGGTTGGTAAACTGCATTCCCTTTTCACAGAGGGAGAAACTACGAGTTATGGTGGAGGGCAGGATGCCAAGTCAGCAAGGTGACAAATGTTTGTCGCGTGGCCAAAGCACGAGGCACACTGAGGATGCACAAGAAAAGCAAGGGGGCTTGCTGTTTATGTGCCACCCCTGTACCTTGTCTTTACTTCTTCGGCGCACCCAGGTGCCACTTACAGTCACCGGCATGTGTATTTTGTTGTCCGAGATCTTTCTCCGGCTGTTCGAGCCTACTAGCTTGTGTATAAAGGCCTCCCAGAAGTACCGGGAATTAATGACCCCCATGATTGATGGGAGCAGCTCCATAAACAGCCCACCTCTGTCCCCCTCGACACGGCTTCTGTAGGTCCCCACTGGATTAAGCTTCGTGTAGCTTGCTTGATAATGGACCTTTTATTGGCTGCCTCGTTTTACTCAGTCTTACTTCCCCACTCCTCTCTGGGTGCTTCCAGAGATCATCTCCGAGAACCACCCCTGGTCCTTGGACCCTTATCTCAGGATCTTCTGCAGGACCCCAAACTAAGGCCTAGCCTCTTGGAAAAGGTAGACATACTGACGAGAGTGAAGAAGTACTGTCGGCTTCAGGTTGCAATTTTACTGCTTAATTTTCTGTGTGACATGCAGAGTCCTCTGTCGTGCAGAAGAGAATTAGGGAAAGAAGCACTTATTTTGCTCTTGACAATACAGGGACGGGGTTTCATTGTTTTGTCGACAAAAGAAGAATACAGTTATGCTTCGGATTCTGTGTCTCCCCATCTCTCTGCCCCTCCCATGCTCACGCTCTGTCTCTCTCTGTCTCTCAATAAAAAACGTTAAAAAATACAGGTCACATTTTCAAGACCTTGATAGTAGATTAAGTAACCTTCAGCACATGTTTGATAATTTGATATGTAATGCTCTTTATTAGCCTTTTTTTTTAAACTTTTTTTATTTTTGAGAAAGAAAGAGCAAGCAAGAGAGAAAGAGCATGAGTGGGGGAGGAGCAAAGAGAGAGGGGGACAGAGGACCCCAGGTGGGTTCTGCGCTGACAGCAGATGGCCCCATGCCGGGCTCGAACCCACGAGGCGTGAGATCATGACCTGAGCCGAAATCAGACGCTTAACTGACTGAGCTGCCCAGACGTCCCCTCTTTGTTAGCCTTTAAAACTAAAAGCAAAAGGCTCAAAAGTGATAGGATTGGGACTAAGAAAAAAGAAAAAAAAAAAACATCTTCCAAGCAGTTACTGACCCTTACAAAGCAGCTTCCTTGTGTTAACAGTGACAAGCCACCAGCCTCCAAGTTATTTATTACAGTGGAGCAGCTGCGAGTCTATGAGTATGGACGTGTTCTGTAAAACCCTTTAAGCTTTCTTTCCAATACCAATTTTATTAGCATCAGTGATTGCTGAGTAGTTCAGCATGTACGGAGCTACACTGTTTATCTTGAGCCAGCGCTCAGGAAATGTTACTTAAGCAATGCAAAGGAAAGCCATTTTGTTTGGGGCGTGCTGGCTCAAATCCTTGCCTGCCCTGTTAACCTGTTATTTGCCTAGTGTGCAAGCAGGGCACTGCAGAGCAGAGACGGGAAGCGGGATGCGAACCCCCCTTTCCATCCCCGTTCCCCCTTCCCCATCCCCTTTGGCACAGAGGAACTCCTTGCCTCGGGAAATAGGAAAGACGTGCTAATAGCATCTGGAGTAAACTGCATTCAAAACTTCCAGTCAATTCAGCCACTGTGGACTGGTGTTTCATTTCCTTCTCTCCCAGCTGGGGGAAAGCAGAATCTCAGGGTTCTACGAGGCAGGGAGGGGCCTGAAGGAAAAAGACTGGGTCTGAGCTTCTAATCAAATGCTTGCCCAGGTGCAAGAAATCAATACAGAAATGCTGATGCATAGGAGCACATGGACCCCAATGTTCAGAGCAGCACTCTCCACAATAGCCAAAACATGGAAAGAGCCTAAGTGTTCATCAACAGAGGAATGGATCAAGAAGATGGGGTTTATCTACACCATGGATAAGTCCTACATGGCAATGAGAAAGAATGAAATCTGGCCATTTGTAGCAACGTGGATGGAACTCGAGGGTGTTATGCTGAGCGAAATAAGTCAGGCAGAGAAGGACAAATACCATATGTGTGCACGTATAGGAGGATTAGGAGGAACTTAACATAGGACCAAGGGGGAGAAGAAGGGCGGAAATGGTGGGGGAAAGGGGGAGAGGCAAACCATGAGAGACTCTTGAATGCTGACAAAAACTGAGGACTGATGGATGGGGGGGAGGGAGGGGGAATGGGCACAGAGGGGGGCACTTGTGGGGATGAGCACTGGGTGTTATATGGAAACCAACTTGACAATAAGCTATTTGTAAAAACAAACAAACAAACAAACAAACAAAAAAAGAAATCAATTCTGTTCTCCCCACTGGAAGGATCTCCTCTGCAGCCACGTCCCCTTTTTATCCAAATACATGGCACGTGCGAAGGTGCACATTCACTAAGCCGACACCCGTAGCACCTCAGTGTCACTTAGTTCATCCCCCCCCACCCCACTTCAAGAAGAACCTTTCTTCTGAGTAACAGTAGAAAGTTGTTATTGTTTCCCTGCAGGGAGAATAATAGATATCTTGATGTGACAGATTCTGTGCAATGGGGACCCTGGCAAACAGAGTCTGCCGATTTCGCAGAAAATAATTTGATTTCTGAAATCATTATTTGAAGAGCATGCTTTTTTTTTTTAATTTAAATGAGGATTCCACCTGCTGTACAGGGAAGAGTGGAGGAGAGGTGCCAGGAAGTGAGAGCCTAGCGAGGGGAATTAGAGATGGCTAAGTGTTCTTAAGGAACCACGGGTAACACTGGGCACAGAGGCTGGGGATGGACGGAGGCCAGCCTGAGCAAAAGGGGCTGACTGTCCTCCTCGCAGGCTCCAGGGGGCAGAGCTAGCAGAGGGGAAGCTGGAAGAAAAAAAAAAAAAAAAAAGGGGGCAGTTGAGGAGATAAACGTGAATAGAAAGAAGACTATTAATTGAGAGTCTTTAGGAATAATCTGTGCTTTTATGAGCCAGCTGTTAAGTGAAGGGGACCGAGGGGGAAAGAATGGATACAACCACAAGCCTTCTTCTAGAAGAGTTGCCCAGTCGAGCACACAGGCCTCTCTCTGTGGCTTCAGCGTTATGCTTTGTTTGTTTGCCGCATAATTCTCTCTGGGTCTTGCTCCTCTATGGAGATCTCTGATGAATTAAGCTACACTGATGTGTTATTCAGGGCTGGACACTCACTGTATCTCTCTGCATAAGTCGTATATTTGTATTTGAAAGGGGGTCTAAATTTGAAGAAATAATGTATCATCGGGGAATGGTAAACCCAATGAGGCCAAAGTCAAGTGTTATCCAGTCCCGCCCCCCCCATCACAGATCCATTTGTTGTGAGCTCAAAACACACGATCCCAGGGTGTCTGAAGGGTTCAGGCAGTTAAGTGTCTGCCTCTTGATTTCGGCTCAGGTTATGATCTCAGGGTGAGTTTGGGCTCTGCATCGGGCTCCATGCTGACAGTCAGTGTGAAGCCTGCTTGAGATTCTCTCTCTCCCTCTCTCTCTACTCCTCCTCTGTTTGTACTCTCTGTCTCAAAGCTAAATAAACATTAAAAAAAAAAAAACATGATCTCTCCAAATTTTTGTTGAACTATTCATCATTTTTCTTCAAGACGTGGAATGCAAAATGTAAAATATCATTAGAGAAAAAGCACGAAGAAATCACAGCCCCTTGGCTGAAGGCATCCTCAGAAACTGCAGGTTTTACTGTCGTGTGAGGTCTGAATCGAGCACTGAGCAGAAGGCTCAACTTTGAAGGTATTCAGTTATAGTTGGCCTCTTGCCAGAATTTTTCAGGATACACAGGCTTGTCTTCAAGCCTCTCTATACCTGTGGCACCTTGAGAGGTAACCACCTAATTCATAGTTTACACTCTGGAGTACTATGGGAGTTATAAATCCCACGAGATTCCAGTTTCCATGAACAGATTTTTTAATTTATTAATGCTTATTTATTTTAAGAAAGAGAGGAAAAGCCAGTGTTCGGGCCGGGAGGGGCAGAGAGAGAGGGAGACACAGAATCTGAAGCAGGCTGTAGGCTCTGAGCTGTCAGCACAGAGCCTGACACAGGGCTCGAATTCATGAACCATGAGATCATGACTTCAGCAGTAAGTCGGACGCTTAACCAACTAAGCCACCCAGGCATCCCGAACAGATTTATTTTTAATGCGCTTTAAGGAAGACCAGCACCATTCAATCTAACCTTCTGGGATGGTGGAAATGTTCTATGTCTGTGCCGTCCGTACATAACCTCTGGCCACGTGTTATTTAGCACTTGGAACGCAGCCAGCTTGATTGGGGAAGTGGGTTTTAAATTCTATCTAAGCTTAATTAACTAGCATTTCAGTAGCAACATGTGGCTAGGGGCTCCCATGTTAGACACAGGGCCGAAGCAAACCCTAAAATACGAAAAATGGAATGATTAGCAATATTTATCTTTATCGTCCAAGAGAAGCCTGGTACTGTGGAGTCCCCTATTTAAATGGCCGTTTTTCTGGGTGACCATGTCTGTCCGTGACTTTCAGTGCTACTGCGATGCTACTCAATGTGTCTTTGGGGAGACATGTAAATTCGGTGTTAAGTACAGAGTTCCCTTGTCTTCTTTTTCAGCCTCCAGGTCAGACTAACACATAGGGCTGTTTTGTCTTCCAGACAATAGGCATTGCCTCCCAAAGCTGGATCCTTTTGTTCAGAAAAAGCAAGATGCTGGAGTCTTTCCAAAGAATAAAAGCTTTCCTTGAAGACAAGGTACCCTGCCTAGGAATGACAGCATTAGTGGTTTGAATACATTAAAGGCCGGATCACTCTATGCCCACTCCAGGCAGATCATATATATATACATATTTTTAATTCCTTCCCCTTGGTCAACTAACATACGGGAATTGGGACTGAAATCCCATGTGAGCCTCCTTGGAATTTAAAGCCCACTTTGCTAAGACAGGATTAGGCCAGATAAAGGAAAAAGCAAGAAAATGAACACAAACACAATTAGACTAGACCAGCCCTCGAGTCAAGTCATGTGTAATTTCCAATACAAGAAGATTTAATTATGCCATCATGACCAAAATCACTTATTAAGTGCCCATTTATATGTGATGCTGGACCGGGAAGATATACAGAAAAAGGCAGCCTCAGTCTCAGCCCACTAGACAAGACAATAATGAAACGGAAAGATATTCAGGATGGGAATTAAATATATTAATGAATATTTACATTCAGTGCAAATGTAGCCCCCACAGAGCAGGCTCGAAACTCAAAGGACTAAAGAACAAAGCTCTGGACTGTTCGCACTTGGATGCAGAAGGTGGGGGAGGAGGCTGGAGGAGGCTGTTTGCTATGTGCATGAACGTGCTGTTTGTCCTTTGGGAAAGGGGGAAAGGGGTGTGCGTGTGCGTGTGTGTGTGTGTGTGTGTGTGTGATAGTATTGTGCAAGCCACCACCTCTCCTTTCAGCATGCACTAATATAGGTCACAGAAGGTGAGTGGCTGAGAGAGAGAGAGAGAGAGAGAGAGAGAGAGAGAATGAATGAGAACTCAAGCAAGCCAGATAGCACTGGAACTCCACCCACCACACAACACCCAGAATCCCTCTAGACTAAGGGTGAAATGGGGATTTTCTTCCCCAAAGCGATGGAGGTGAGAGAGGCAAACTAGCCTTAGGGCAAACCCAGGGTAAGAGGCACAAAGCTGAGAATCCAGAAACAAGGAAGCTGGGGAAAAAGAAAATAAGAAAGAGGAAGACAAGATATTTGGGGACAATTCCTTACAAGAGTCACCGTCGTTCCAAGCTTGATTGTAGGCTGGCACATGCTGAGGTCGCTTGGCTGACTTTGAAAAGTTTGATGGTTTCAGTGAGCTAATGACGACCAGTGGCTTGGTGGGTTATAAACAGGCACTTCTGACGTCACACAGAGAGTGTGCATCAGCCAGTTAGGAACCTAAGAGCTTTGAGATCATCCGTATCCAAACTAATGTGGCATCCTTGAAAGATTAGGAAACGTGTGAGGATTCTCTAAGTGTGATGGCTCTGATATGAAGAAGTTTCGGAAAAGGGATGTGATGAATTGGCCTTTTCAAATACAGTGCCTGGGTGGCTTGGTCGGTTAACTGTCCCACTCTTGGTTTCGTCTCAGGTCATGATCTCACGGTTAGTGAGTTCGAGCCTTGCATCGAGCTCCTCACTGGGAATCCCACTGCTTGGGATTCTCTCTCTTCCCTCTCTCTCTCTGCCCCTCCCCTGCTCATGAGCTCAGTTTTTCTCTCTCTCAAAAATAAATAAACTTAAAATAACATAACATAATATAACATATCAAATACCAAATGGGCCCCTTGTATAGAAGAGCTATCATATTAACTGTAAGAATTCAGCTGGTCTGTTTGCAATTCAGTCTCCATGCGTGGTACACAGTGGACCAGTGCTTTGCTCGCGTCACTCGGTTATTCCTGTTTCTAAATAGTTTATCATATCCCTCACCTCATGTAATGCAGAAACGCTTCTTTCTAGAGCACGCTAAAACAAAGTAAATCTCAGAGCACGCTCCAGTTACCTGTCATCCCAAATTCCTCTATCTGTCTGCCTTGGGCTTCTGCTCTGCTCTGAGTGGCCATGGAGCCCATTCTGCCTTATGGTAGGGAGATAGCTCATGCTGGTTATTATAG
The DNA here is from genome assembly GCA_017311185.1 of Proteles cristata cristata. NCBI lineage: Eukaryota > Metazoa > Chordata > Mammalia > Carnivora > Hyaenidae > Proteles > Proteles cristata. Next base: position 23,474 of record JAESUZ010003135.1, on the reverse strand, counting down.
TCGCAGCTGTTATTTACTGCTAACATTTATTGACTTCTTACTGTGTACCGGGACTCTACATGTATTCTTTCCTTTAATTTTCACAATAGCTTCATAGGGGAAGTACTATTATCCACATTTTATAAGAGTGGAAACTGAGGTTGGGAGATGGATGGAATAGTGCCCCTCCCTACCCCACAATCCATGTCCACCCAGAACTTTAGAATGTGACTTTGTTCGGAAATAAGGCCTTTGCTGATGTAATGAATTAAGATGTGGGCGTGTAAGAATAGGATGAGCCCTTAATCCGATGACGGGTGTCATTGTAAGAAGAGGAGAGAGAGAGTGGTGATACAGAGAGAAGAACTTCTGTGAAGGCAGTGACAAAGACGAGTAATACATCACTAGAATCCAGAAAAGAGCCATGGGACCCATTTCTTCCTCAGAGCACGGCAGCCCTAAGAAATGAATACAGAGGTGTTAAGTACCTTGTCCAAGATCACACTGTCAGTAAAGATCACACTGTAGAAGCCAGAGCTTGAAACAAGATGTGTCTGATTCCAGAGCCGCCATATTGAACACATATACTCTCCTCTTTCTCTACAGTACAACATCCAAACACGTCCACACTCTCCAGAAATTATCTCCTCTATGTTATACTGAAGAAGCATTAAACATTCTTCTTGCCTTGGAAACCTGGGTTCTGTTATTTGACCATTTCATACCCACTTTCTGTGAGCTACACCAGTTTCTCCGGTTAAAAAGAGGTATAGGTAACAAACAAGTGAAAACAAACAAACCAGCTATGGGTACAGGTGTACATGTAAATACAGATATAGACAGATAGAAATAAAATTCAGTGTAAGGAAGGTTTCCACTCCCATTTACCTTGGTTTCCCAGGTACATGGTATGGTGTTCTCCACATCTAACAAAAGTTCAACAATGTCTGTTGATTCATTAAGAAAGGAAGAACAGGTATCTTCTCTTGAGGGCCCCATAATCTCATTTCAAAGATTAAAGAAATCTCTAATCCCAAATCCATGAACTTAGTTCAATAAAGCAAGGAAAGCTTGGAAATTAATATTTTTAAATATGTAGCAATTAAGAGAATGGGCTTTTGAATCATGGGTCGTGGGCTCACTCACCTCTCCACCGCTTCCCAGCTATGTGTCACTGAGCAAGTGGATTTATCTCCTCCTTGTCCTTGTTTTCAAAATGATGGTGATACTAGCCACTGCATAGGGGTTCATTAGTCTTAAATGAGCTAATGAGTAGAAAACACTTTGCACAGTACCTGGCTCATACAAAGTGATCGAGCCTGGAGGTTCTTAGAGTTTTAGATGTACATAAATATAAAGCATGTGCATTGCTAGGATTTTAATGCTATCATCACATGAATATATAGAGAGGAACATACGTTTTCATTGCTACTGAACTTGGATTCAGTTGTTTTCAACGAACCTTTTGGTTTTCTGCCTCTAAGGTCCTCTGTCAATAAATCCCTGTAGGTCACACGAAACATAGCGAATTCGGACAGGTACTGAGGGAGCAGAGGAGGTAAGCAGCCCCTTCCCCTCAGAAAGCTGGTTGCCTTTATTCACTACCTGGACACCTAAGGAGGTCCCATGCCTTGTGCCATCACGGTACCTGTGCACAGTAAATACTACTTCACTGGGTCTGTGCCTTTAACTGAATTCTTATTAATACCAGCCTCTCAGAAAGCTGTTGGTTGGAAATTGCTGGCAATTACATATCTAAAAATTTCTTGGTAGGGATGAGCTGGGTAATATCACTTAATTGGAAGATACCAGTGATCTGGCTGCGACTCTGTTTGCAGAACGTCTGGCATCCCCTCCATTTCTGGGCCTTCCAGATGAAGTAAATGGCTGAAATTGTGATCCTCCGCATGCAAACTCGCTGGTCAGCTGGTTACCCTGATGCAGGCCCAGATAAATCTCGAGGGCTCTGTTTCCCTTCCTGCAAAATAACATTCTTCTTCCTCACCTCTCATTTTTCTTGCTGAGTGGAGAAAGTGATATCTTTATGACCCTTAGAGGCAATGCATGATTTAGAATGGCTAAGTAAAGAGAGCCGTAAACAATGGTTGGAATGCAGAGCGCTCACCACCTTCTAATTTATTTCCTCTCCATCTGACTTCAGACGGGAACGGAAAAGTTGCTGTTTATTTGCAAGAAGAATATTTTTATGGCTCTGCTTTATCAAGCTAGGTTTTGAGTCTGTTTAACATAAATTTCTCAGAGTTAAATGTCAATTGCATCGAAATGCTCTAAGGCCGAAGTATAAAGCAGGTAAAAGTTGGGCAGGGCAAAGTTTACAGCAAAATCATCCCCCTAGTACCCTCTGTGGAGGTTTTGGGTCTAGCTCGGCCGAACACATGCCAGGGAAGGTGAGAAGGCCGTCTCCCCCTGTTCCTCAGACTCCGTCAAGTGGGGCTGTGTTGACCCTGCCGTGTCTATATTATGAAATGTTGCCTATGTCTCCTCCTTTGTGCCAGGACCATGCATGTCTAGCCTGCTGTGCTGATCTGGACCATCTTCCACCACACCCCAAAGAGGAGCCTGAGATATTGATAATTTGAGAGCAGTTTATTTGGGACAGGGCCTCAGGAAATGCCTTGAGGGAGAAAGAGGACGTGAGACATAGAGCAGAGGATGCCAATGAATGGGGCACAAATGAGCAGGTTAGTTCTGCTGGCAACGGGGGCAAGTTCCCACTGAGGAACAACTTCTTCTTCTTCTTCTTCTTCTTCTTCTTCTTCTTCTTCTTCTTCTTCTTCTTCTTCTTCTTCTTTTTTTTAAAGATTTTTTATTTATTTCTAGGAGAGAGAGAGAGAGAGACAGCGTGAGCAGGGGAGGGTCAGAGAGAGAGGGAGACACAGACTCCGAAACAGGCTCCAGGCTCCGAGCTGGCAGTCAGCACAGAGCCCGATGCGGGGCCCGAACCCACGAACCGCGAGATCATGACCCAAGCGAAAGTCGGAGCTTAAACGACTAAGCCACCCAGGCGCCCCCCCCCCCCGCCACTGAGGAGCTTCTAAGAGACTGTGTGGAAGGTGCCTGAGAATCAAAAGGGAAGAAATGGGGACATTTATCTGCCAACTTCCATCTCCCGTTGGTTGATGGCTGCTCCCAGGGGGTGTTAAATCCTGCCCACTTCCGCCCTGTCCTGCAGTTGGGGCTGAGCATTGTCTCGTAGCCAGAGAAACCCCGCAGGCAGAGTCGCAGGTGCTGGCTGTAGAAAGTCCTTGGAGGTGTGCGATGACAATGAGGAAACGTCCACGGAAGCTGCAGGTGACTTCCTGGGTGGGGCAAGGGAATATGGATGGGAAACCAACAGCGGATGGAACCCCTAATATTCTGCTCAATCCTATCTCCAACCCCAACCCCAAGCCCACTCACCTTGCCTCTCAAATCTCATCCCAATTAGCTCAGCCCCACACAGCAACAAACACTTGCTATTATCCCACACCACTCCAACTCACATATTTAAGTTCACGTTTTTTGTTCTTGTTTTTTTTTTTAATTTTTAAGTTTGTTTATTTTGAGAGAAAGAGAGGGCGGTTGAGCGGGGGAGGGGCAGAGAGCGAGAGGGAGAGAAAGAATCCCCAAGCAGGCTCTGCACTGTCTGTGCAGAGCCCGACGCGGGGCTCAAACCCACGAACTCGTGAGATCATGACCTGAGCTGAAATCAAGAATCGGATGGCTTAACCGACTGAGCCACCTAGGCCCCCTTAAGCACACATGTTTAAATTCCCTGCCTGGTCTCCGGAGGCATTTTTTTTGGTGATCCCTGGAATAATTTAAATGTGGACAAGGCTGATAGTGGATAAGGTTTGGGGGAAGCGAAAAGTCATTGCTGTGACTGTGGGTAAGAAGCTGAAACAAGGGGCGGAGATTGGGGCCAAATCATGCTAGGGTGGTTCCATCATCCTATAGTAGTCAACTGGATATCAGGGGCAGGCTGATTAAACATTTTGGACAGAGATAGAGAAACTGCTGTGAGCTCTCCATGGGGAACCTTCCAGTTGAGAAGTTTCTCGCTCACAGGACTCATGTGCTGTCTAGCCAATAATGCCGACAGCATTTAGGTACTGTGCATGCAACGGCACGTTTTATTTTCTGCCTTTTTGTATTTGTTTTCATTGTTGAAATAACAAGCTTTGAAAATATCATCGATGTCAGAGACATATGCCTTGACCTTCACCACTGGTTCCTGGCAACCTACAGGGAAAGCAGACAGTGCAGTGAGCAAGGGCTCTGTCCAAAGCAGGATTTTAATTTATCCTTTCTGGAACTGGATGCCATGAAAGGTAGGAGAAGGTGTGATTACTGCTTAGTGAGTTTTACCACATACATCTTCTTGGCAGTCAAGCAAAGAAAGTCACCACCAAAGACGTTTGAGATAATAAGCCATGAGAAACAATAGTGTAATGAAATACACTTTTCCCACTAATTCTCCAGCACTAGTTTCTTCTTCACTGTAGTTGAGTAGGAGAGTGGTTTTTTAGGAGGCTGCTTTGTTCACTCTTTAAATAAATGTTGGGGCGCCTGGGTGGCTCAGTCCTTTGAGCCTCCGACTCTTGATTTCAGCTCAGGTCATGGTCTCATGGTTCGTGGGTTCGAGCCATGCGCCGGGCTCTGCGCTCACAGTGCAGAGCCTGCTTGGGAGTCTCTCTCTCTCTCCCTCTCTCTGCCCTTCCCCTGCTCATGTGTGCATGCTTTCTCTCTGTCTCTCAAAATAAACAAAAAAATGTTTTTTTGAGCACCTACTGTGCACGAAAGATTATCCTAGGCCTTGGGTAATTGACAGCAGCTCAAGACCAAGCAGAAAAAGGGACAAATGGCATTACAAGGAAAAAGGTGAGAACAGACTCGTGTTTCTCCCTTCCTTTGTCTTGTGCTGATTCTTTTTCTTCATTGATCTCAAAGGATATACTGGTAACTTGACAGCTGGTGATGTTCCTCCTAATCCCCTTGTTGTTTCTGTGGCAAAGAAGTTCTTAGAACTTGTACTGAGCAGAGAGCCGGGAGCGCCTTCTCCCCGGTAACATTCCCCTGGGGGTGGGGGTGGGGGCTGAATGAGGAACTACCACTTTCGTCCAGGAAGCACTTGAATTGATTTTGGTGCGTGCACACCTCCTTCAGTAATACACCATTCTCGAGAGCGCAGGCTTTCGGGAAAGTCAACTGCATTGAGTACCAGGATGTGCCGATCCCCCTTCAGGAACAAGCACTTAACTCCCCCACCCACTAGAGTGCTGCCTGCAGGCTGCCTTCAGCTGTTGGTCCTTTGGAGACCACCTCAGCTTAAGAGAACTGCCCGGCCCAAGATCTTGCCTAAGTGAGTCTGTGTCCGACTGACCAGTGCACGGATGCAAGGGCTCAAGCCCCCTTGTCCTAACTTGACACAACGCGGAGGGCCATCTCGGCACCACAGATCCCTGTGGGGTTGACTGAGCCTTCGGTGAACTTGCAGCACAGCCCAGCTCGTGCCTGCTCTGGCTTCTCTCTCCTCCCTTCCACGAGGACGAATCCCCGCGACGCTCCTAATAAATGTCTCGGCAGGCTAATCTCCATCTCAAATTTTACTTTCCAGAAACCCAGACTGTGACATGAACCCTCCGGAAGGCAGGCTGAACTCAGAAGTAGCTAGGAGTGGGACATGAAAAACGAAGTATTCTTTATTCCTGTGTGCCCTTGGGGAACACCTGTGTTACACACATGAGTGGATGTGAGGCTGTGCGTATGTCGTTAACGCTTTCCTTTCCGCGCTGGAATGGCAGTCGGCTGATAGAGATGGAGGTAAGGATGGGTATGACTATAGCACTTGGCTGGAGTATTGTCTGTAGCTGTTTGCAAGCAGAGAGGCTCCAAAAAACCCGACGGGTCTGTGGATGCTGCGTGTGCCTTTCTGGCTGGTGTATCTGCCCATTTTGAGCATCGCACATGCATTCTGATGTCTTTGGCAGATGGCATTGGGAAATGCCTATCAAACCTCTGGCTTATTTGAGAAGACAAAGGGTTCCTAAATGGAATGGAAGAAAGAACAGAAGGGAAAGAACTGCTTCTGAAAATATTAAAGGCCAAGGGGACGTAAGAGAAGTCTAACTCAATAATGCGAGCAGGTGCCTACTATGTTAATAACTGCTTCAAAGCCACTATCAGATTGTATGTGATGGAGTCTGGGCAGAAAGGTGGAACACTGACAGGGAATGAGAACATGCTGTTGAAAACATAGAGGCCACCTCCGATTTATTCATCTCTCCATCACTAATGCTTTGCTCCGTGCCTGGTACGTAGTTGGCACCAATCACGTATTTACAACAGGAATGAACACACGCACTGAAGTGATATGTGAGTGTGAGCATAGCAGCGCTGCAGGGAGGAAAAAAACATACAGTTGGGGTTGATTTAGGAAGGCTTCATGGGTTTGGAGATGGGCATAGGTGGGAGTGAAATATTTAGCCTGGTGCAGAGCAGTATCCTAGGTGGAAGAAACTGTAGAGATAAAGGTAGAGAGACTGGACTTTGAGGGTAGAAAAGGAGAAAGGTCTATAGGAGGGCAAGTTCTGAGCTGGAGACGAAGGAAAGAGAAGGGTCTAAAGGTTCGGCAGGATCAGTTGGGGCACTGGGGTGGCTCAGTGGGCCAGGTGTCCAACTCTTGATTTCATCTCAGGTCATGATCTCACAGTTTGTGGATTCGAGCCCCGTGTTGGGCTCTGTCAGTGCAGAGCCTGCTTGGCGTTCTCTCTCACTCTCTCTTTCTCTGTTCTTCCCCTGCTTATGGTCTCTCTCTCTCTTAAAATAAATAAATAAAACTTAAGAACTGTAAAGGTTAGGCGGGACCAGTTAATGGGGGTCTTTGAGGGCTCCATCTGGCTTTGATCTGATGATCAGTGAAGACCCATCCAGGGCCCTTAAAGAGAGGACACAAGGTGGTGTTTTACCACCTTCGGCTAGTATTCGATACTCAAATGATAAAAAACAAGAGCCAAATTCCCCATTACGTTCGGTGAATTGACCACATGCATGTACTTCCTCTTCCCAACACCAAAACTATAGAAATGGAATAAAAACGCTTAAACTCACTACAATAAAGAGAATGATAGGGCTGGGAGCGGGTGAGATCGTTCAAAAAATTTCTGGAAGGTAGAAAATATAGGCAAGAGTTCACATTGATGAAGCAGGTGCAGGATGACGTATAGCCCAGAGCATGCATGGAGGGGATAAAATTAAGGGTGCTTTGCAGAATTACAGATGTAATGAAGGGGGATAAGGGGGCGACATTGAGGATTCACTGGCAGTCTGAATGTGAAACAGAAAACTCACCCACCCATCTTGATTGAAGCACGTGTATCATGTCTACCACCCCAAGCAAAAAATAAGAGATGTCTTCTCAAAATAAATCAAATATCCCCAGGTAAAAATTTTCTACATCCTGGCATTTACGATTTTCTCTACCTCATCTTCTAATTCTTTGCCACATATTTTATTTTAGCAATAATATTTTAAATTTCTAAGTATACTTCCGTGTTCTCAGGTTTTCCCCTTTTCGTAGTGTCTTGCCCTTATTTCATTAATACAATGTTTACTTTAGTCCTCCGGGATTTCAGACTCTCTTCTTTCCTCTCCCAATTATCTCTTGCTACACAGTGTAATGGCAGAGATGACTGATTACCAATATCTGAATATTCAGGATTCCCATCCTTTATCCCGTCTCTCCACCTCCAGCGGGCATTTAAGGAAAACCTCCAATATGAACAAGAAATTTAGATAAACGAATAGAAAAATGGCAATTGCAGAGGCAAGAGATAATTGGGAGAGGAAAGAAGAGAGTTTGAAATCCAGGAGGACTAAAGTAAACATTGTATTAATGAAATAAGGGCAAGACACTACGAAAAGGGGAAAACCTGAGAACACTAAGTATACTTAGAAATTTAAAATATTATTGCTAAAATAAAATATGTGGCAAAGAATTAGAAGATGAGGTAGAGAAAATCTTTCAAAAAGTAGAATTAAAAGAAAAGACAAATATATATATATAGGCCAGCACTCTTAGATAGGAGCTGCCCATTTACAGGTCGAATATCTTCCTCAGGGAAACTCCAGTTCTGCTTTTAAGGCCTTTCAACGGATTGCACCAGGCCCACCCACATTGTGGAGGATGCCTTCCTTTACTTGAAGTCAACTGATCGTAAATGTTAACCATGTCAATAAAATACCTTCACGGCAACACCCAGGTCAGCATTTGATTGAATAACTGAGCACTGTAGCTTAGCCAAGTTGATTCAGAAAAATTGACCATCACCAATGAAAACCACCACCACCACAACAAAAGAAGATCCATTCAGGAGGTCAAACATCTGACTGGTCAGGAGTTTCAGAAAGAGAAGATGGAGAAAACGAGAGGGGGATATTATCAAATCAACAAGGTGGAATGTAAAACCAATTCCCAAACTACAGATCAGGAGCACGAGTATCCACATTCAATATGCCTATTGTGTGTCCGGCCTAAGGAACACACAAACGAACAAAGAGAATGCTAATCTAAAGAAATTACCAAGGATGAAGTTAGATTCTGAAAAGTCTTCAGAGAGCAAAAAATCACTCCCTAGAAGAAATGAGAATCATATTAGTATCAAACTTTTCATTGTCAATACTAGACACCGAAGGATAGGGGAACATGGTCTTCAAAGGGATGAGCGATCACGATTTTCAACCTGTAGCTTTCCACCCAGTCAAATGCAATCTCTCCCTCAAATATGATGATAAAATACACTTTCAGAAATGTCCAAAAACTTGGCCTTGCATACATCTTAGGATATTACTTGAGGATGTGTTGTGGCAAAACAAGGGTGTAACCAAGGAAAGACGTGGAAAATAGGAAATGGCAACACCCTTAAAACATACACACACGTATACACACAACACTACACAACACAGCAAGACACCACGATAGGTTGGAGAGTTTAATCATCTGTCTCAAAGGGGATGGGAGAGACTGTTATTAGTATAATTTGGTTTGGTCTTAAAGGCTTATACATGTTATGACACAGATGAGCTGTGCAAAAATGCTAAATAAAAGAAGCAGGTCACCCAGGGCCACGTATGGTATGATTTCATTTATATGAAGTGTCCTGAATAGGCAAATCCACAGAGACAGAAAGTAGATTAGTGCTTGCCAGGGTGGAGTGGGGTGGAGTAGGGTGTGTGTGTGGTGGGGGGATGGAGGAATGGCTAAGGGGTGCACGGTTTGTTTTGGGGGTGAAAAAATGTTCCAAAACTGGTGTTGGAGTCACACTTATGTGAATTCACTAAGAGCCATCAGATTGTATGCTTAGATGAGTGATTTGCTTGTAGGTTATATCTCAATAAAGCCGCTGGGTAAAAAAATAGGGGCACCTTGGCGGCTCCGTCTGTTAAATGACCAGCTCTTGATTTTCGCTCAGGTTGTGATCTCACAGTTTGTGGGTTTGAGCCCCCGCGTCGGGCTCCTGGCAGTGGGGAACCTGCTTGGGATTCTCTCTCTCTCTCTCTCTCTCTCTCTCTCTCTCTCTCTCCCTCCCTCCCTCTCTCTTTCTGCCCCTCCCATTCTCTCTCAAAAACAAATAAATAAACATTTTTAAAAACTCATGATGGGGCGCCTGAGTGGCTAAGTCGGTTGACAATCTGACTTCAGCTCAGGTCATGACCACACAGCTCATGAGTTCGGGCCCCATATCGGTCTCTGTGCCGACAGCTCGGAGCCTGGGGTCTGCTTCGGATTCTGTGTCTCCCTCTCTCTCTGCCCCTCCCTCATTCACACTCTGTCTCTCTCTTTCTCTCAATATTGAATAAACATCTAAAAAAATTTTTTTTTAAACTCCTGAAGATTACCTGGAAGCTCCTCAAGGGAAAAACATGCTATTAGCCTGGGGCAATATTTACAAAGGGCACTCTCCCATACAGTGGCCATCTTCCATTCTTCTCTGAGCTTCTATCAGTCACTTTCCCACTGATCAGACTGGCTCCACGGTCCTTACCCTTATTTCCACCAGTCTCAACACCGCTTACCCACCGCCTGCCTCAGTCGCCAGGCAATTTCTAGCACATCATGAAATTCGCCTCCCTCAAATCTGTGCTGATAAATCCCTTCTACAAACTAACATCCACCATGCTCAACTTGGGAGAGGCTGGGCCGCTTCCTGCCAGAGATGCTTGGAGAGAGGGGTTCCTCCCCTGGGAGGGAGACTGGATTCAGAATGACCAGTGCTTCTCAAAATTGAGGGCACACTCGAATCAACAGAATCGGCTGGGGATCTCGTTAAAAGGCAGGCGCTGATTCAGTGGCTCTGGGTTCTGAGATTGTACGAGCCCAACAAGCTCTCCGGTGGGGTGTTCCGGCTGCTAGCCCTGGGACCCCACATTGAGGATTGAGGAGACAGACCATCTCTGAGGTCCATTTCATCTCTGACTTCTCATCTTATACCTGACAAAATGGATAGGTATCCCAGCTACATCTCATCCGACTCTGCTAATGCAGCTCGTGAACACGAGCTCTCTCTGGAGGTCTTGGAAACATAAGTTACAACCTAACAGAAAGGAAAATGGCTTTTCTTTTAGGCGGGATAACCTCGCTAGCATTAAGAAGCTATGGACCAAATACACAGCATAAACTATGTTTATAATACTATCAAATCTTCTCTATCCCATGGAAGTTGATTAATTTCAGGGGAATGTTTCTATTTGACTTATACTTAAGCATCATTTGTGAATAAATGGCATATAAATAATTTTTAGGATCTGGCAGACTGGGCCAGGATGAAGAGAATACACCGTGATCATTTTTATCTCGACCATAGATTCACAACTTTAGAAATTCAAGAGGGTAAAACCTATATAGATTTCCAGGTTATGCTTCACACTAATTATTATCATCTCTGTTATTATTACTTTGATTATTATTTTAAGTCAGAGTAATTTGTGAAAATAATTGAAAAACTCAATTTGTTTAGAAAAGTGTGTGCAATAAAAAGCCGCCATTATTGATATCACCTCTTCCCAAATGCATCTACTTTTAAATGGCTTTGCCCCCCCTTTTTTATAGTTACCTCCACATCGTTGAAGACAATAGATATTATACAATTTCCTGATTTATTGATTGTGCACATTATATATTGGCTCCTTGCTATGGGAAATGAGAATTTCACTCACTCACTCAGGTGTTTCTTCTCTTGTCAGCCAACCAGTAAATTCATCTCTCTCATTTGGTTCTACTCTTATTTACCTCTGTGGCTTTAAGTAATGTATTTTAATCTCTCTGTTATCAACTAGCGAGGAAGTAAAGTATCCTTAACTCTTTGCTTTTTAAGGTGACAATCTTAGTGATACTACCCTTCCTCAACTCCTTCTCCAATGCCCACCTCCTGAGTTTTGCCACCATGTTACTTATTTACATTTAGTCGTGCATTTGAAGGTTGGTAACAACGATAAATATGCAATTCGAATGAACAAATCCTCGCTTTTTCTGTGGGGTGGTTCTACAAGTGGAAAGTCAACAATGTTTACATTATCGTGGCTACAGACACATCATTCATTGTCTGCAAAAGAGTATACTTTCTCCAAAGCGATTTCTTGAAGCTTCAGATTGTTTTTATATTGCACTAACACATTAGGCCCTCAGCTTACAGAGATGTTCATAGTTGAAGAGTGCTGATTTTATTAGCTGAAAGTGTCAGAAAAGTCCCAGCTCTTTTTTTCTTACCTTAACGTGTTTGGGGAGCCTGTTTTAATTTTGTTCGGGCCCTGACTCATCCTTGTCTCTGGTTCTTAGCAAAGACTGAGCTCAGGTTGTTTTAAGACATGGGATAAGAAGGAACATCCGGTTCTTCAAAACTTGCTCTGCCATGAAAGACCAACAAACTTAGATTATTAGTCAGATGCTGAAAGGTCAAGATTCCCTTCCCTTACATCAGTATTTTTTAAATTGAAGTATAATTGACCTATAATATTCTATTGGTTTCAGATGTGCATCATAGCGATTTGATACTTTTGTACATTATAAAGGGATCCTCATGATAAGCCTAGTTACCATCTGTCACCATGCAACGTGATTACAATATTATTGGCTATAGTCCCGATGCTGTACCTTTCTTAAAGTGTACATTATTACCCAATAGTGGGTCATGAAATCAATTTACTGCATCACAACTAACAGTTTAAAAAAAGTGAAGCAGAGGGGCGCTTGGGTGGCTTAGTTGGTTAAGCGTCCGACTTTCCGACTTTCGCTTGGGTCATGGTCTCGCGGTTTGTGGGTTCGAGCCCCGCGTCAGGCTCTGTGCTGACTGCCAGCTCAGAGCCTGGAGCCTGTTTCAGTCTGTGACTCCCTCTCTCTCTGACCCTCCCCTGCTCACGCTGTCTCTCTCTCCTAGAAATAAATAAATCATTAAAAAAAAAGTGAAGCAGAACAGGATAGGCAGACTTCATCTCTTATAGTAAAGTTTAAGGCTTGCGTAAATAATATGTGTATCTTCTGGTTGCGTGTGAAATACAGATTTTACTTATTTTAGTGTTGGTCGCTATTAAAAAAGCTTGAGAGCTTCTGTCTTGCGTGCTGAACTGATCTCCTTCTGGACTGATTTCCTGTCTGGGAGGTGCGTTCCTTAACTCTTCGTGGTTTAAGGAGCTGGGACCACACCTTCAGTGTGTCTACTGGAGCTCCGGGCTCTGCTCCCCTTTCTCTGAGATGTATTTTCCCAGGAGGGTTACTGAGACCTGTTAGGGCTCAAGTTCCTTTTGGGTTTTTAGACCCCCAATTCCAATGGGACTCCTGGTGGGAAGCTGCTGGCCTCCGTCAGGCACTGTGCCTTGGCGTATTGACAACCAGAACAGACAATTTCCTTTTTTTCCCTTTTATTTAAAAGTTTATTTATTCATTTTTGAGAGAGAGAGAGAAAGAGAGCAAGCAGGGGAGGGGCAAACAGAAAGGGAAAGAGAGAATCCCAAGCAGGCTCCATATTGTCAGCACAGAGCCCAACATGGAGCTTGAACCCACGAACCCTGAGATCATGAGCTGAGCTGAAATCAAGAGTTGGATGCTTAAACTGCTGAGCCACTCAGGTGCCCTTAACCAGACCACTACTTGAGAAAATTATCTTTGGGAATAACCTAAAATAAAATGAATAATAATACTAGGTAGAAAAGAAATGTAGACAGGGAACATTGTCTTTTATTAAACATTTGATATCTCAAATCAATAAAAATATAAACAATAAAATAAATTTGCAGTACAAAACAACACCAAAGGTGTCAGATTAATTCTTTTAGATGACACTGCTGTCACTTCTGGAAAACAACAAACAAAAAAAGAACAAAAAAAAAGGAAAACACTGTGATGAAATACTTCCAAAGGGTGACCACCACCAGGTTCAGAGATTTCATGCATGAAATGACATAATTAAGTAACTCGATTTTTGTTCTTCGTCTTTACAATGATTCGGTTCTCACTGTTTATTTTGAATTTTTTAAAAAAGCTTATTTATTTATTTGAGAGAGAGCAAGTGTGTGCTACATTTGCACCCACAAGTGGGGAAGGAGCAGAGAGAGAGGGAGGGAGAGAATCCCAGGCAGGGTCTGTGCCGACACTCTGTGCACAGAGCCTGTTGCGGGGCTCAAACCCATGGAACTGTTAGATCATGATCTGAGTCAAAAACACAAGTCGGACTCTTAACCAACAGAATCACCTGGGGAACCCTGTGAATCTGTTGTTTAATTGTGAGGGTGTGGAATTCTGCAGGGGTTGGAGACAAGAATTGCATTCAGTGTGAGCCCGGGGGGTTCAGAACTGAATTTTCTACAGAAATGAACCCATGTAGCTCGGTCTGCCTGTGTCAGGGCTAACTCTGGAACTGGGAATTCTCTCAATTCACTTCCTTGTGGGATACTGTATTGATCGAAGAATAACCACTAAAAAGTGCCACGGTGGAGCTTACGTGTATATTATAGTATTAAAACTAAAAAGTAACAGCGCCAAAAGATCTTTGGGAGGAGGAGTGTTTTATCCCTGACGTGTTTAGAAGTGCCACTGCATGGTGTAAACAAAGCAGACCCCAGTAGATGGTGTTATGATTGTGTTAAAATTATCCATCCACAGCGCGTCCGTTATTGCCTGCACTGGGGACAGACCATTCCTGCTTCCCGACCTGTGGTACATCCAATTTCAGGAAGAATCGTTATGCCCGCTCTTTCACAAGGGTTGTTTTTTTTTTTTTTTAATTTTGCTAATTTGCTTAGGACCCTTCAGTAACATTAGGGAAATAACTGTGGAAGACACAACCCAGTGATTCTTGCTCACAACTAGCCCCTCATTTTCCTTTGCTGGGCTCTAAGCCAGGGAACAGGTTTATGGACTTTTCCTGGCAATGAGGGAGCATTCCCAGTGTGTGTGTGAGTGTGCGCACGTGTGTGTGTTTGTGTGTGTATGTGTGTGTGTTGAGCAAGTTGCTGTGGTTAGAGGGTAAGCATTAGGTGGGATGAAGAAAACACAAGAGAACAGGTGTTGCTACACACTGTACTTAGGGTATACATAGATGCTAAGTGGAAGGAAAACCTTGAGTATTCCCTAATACTCCTAAGATAAGTTAAAGTACAATCAAAATCTTGTGAGTTTTTGTTTTGTTTTGTTTTGTTTTGTTTGTTTTGGCTAATATACAGTAGACCTCTTATCTGTGTGGATATATGTTCCAAGGCCCCTGGTGGATGCCCAGAACGATAGATAGAACCAAATTCTACAATATATTGTGTTTTTTTCCTATGCATACACATATCTTTGAGAAAGTTTAATTAATAAATTAGGCACAGGAAGACATTAACAGCAATAATAAAAATAGAACAATTATAAAACAATATACAGTAAAACCTTGGATTGCGAGTAGCTTGTTCTGTGAGTGTTCTGCAAGACGAGCAAACATTTCTAGTAAGTTTTAACTTGATAAACAAACAATGTCTTGCAACACGAGTAGTACTTGACGCTAAACGTCACATGAACACAACCGATGAACACAACCGAGCCAATGGTTCTTGAAGTTCGCTTTGCTATACCAAGTGCTTTGGATTACAAACATGTTTCTGGAACGAACTATGCTTGCAGACCAAGGTTTTGCTGTACTGTAGTAGACTTTTTGGGAACGTGGTCTCTCTGGCTCTCACTCTCAAAATATCTCATTGTGCTGAATGCACCTTTCTTCGTGCAATGCTGTGAGATGATAAAATCCCTACGTGATGACATGAAGCGAGGTGCATGTCATAGGCATTGTGACATAACATTAGACTACTGTGGACTTTTTGATGATTTCACAGAATGAGGATCATCTACTCTTCAACCTCAGTTGCCCCGGGAGGCTGACATCGTGGGTAAGCGATAACTACCGTACATGCGAGTTCCCATAGCCATCCTCAGGGACCGTCTCTCTGCTTCCCACACCCACTCTGCTGCTTTTCTCTCAGTTACAGAAAGCAACTCAAAACAAACTTTCCTTTGGATTCTCATCAGAGCCACACTTCCATCTGGTTTGCCCTTGCTTTCTTTTTCTTCACCTTTCAAGTACGAGAACATTGGAGACTGACTCACTCTGCCTTCAGCATTATAAATGTGCCTTCCCAGTTTACTTGCTTACCTCTCTCAACAACAAAGGTTTCCAAGCTTTGTATGCATGTGGCTTACCTGCAGCTTACCGTGGCTAATACCCCTCTCCCCAGCCTAGCCTGGCATTCAGAGCCCAAAGGATGGATTTCTTCCAGAAGGAACACAATGCTGAAAAGGGAGAAACAGCTTGATGCCAGTAAAATCTTCTGAAACAGGAACTCTCTGACTTCAAGCAGTTTTCCCATCTTCTTTTCAGCTCAACATTCTCCAGATAAGAATGAGCCTAGGCTTCTTGAAGTCTCTTCTTGTTTATATGCACTTGTGGCCTGAAATGTGTCCCTGGGTCTCCTTCTATCCTTAGGGCCACCTCACTTGTGCTTCTCCTTCAGCTTCAACTAGTGGAGAAAGTCCTAAATCCCTCACTTTCTTACCACCCATGTGACTGGCATAGCTTGCTGCTCGGCAATGGAGATATCCACTTGGGGGACCTTGGCAGCCAAAGGGACTGTAAGCCTCTTGAGGGCAGAACCTGTACATCTTGAACAATTTCACGTCCACCATGATATGCAGCATATATCCTTGGGCATAATGCATACAGAATAAATTTGCCTAGTAAATAAAAAGTTTAAAGATAGAAAGTAGAAGAGTGTCATAAAGTGTACTCCTATGTTCATTAGAGTGTGTGTATGTATGCAAAGTTATCATTTAAAATTCTTTAGGGGGCCCCTGGGTGGCTCAGTCAGTTAAGTGTCTGACTTCTGGCCCAGGTCATGATCTCGCGATTTGTGAGTTCAAGCCCCACGTCAGTCTCTGTGCTTACAGCTCAGAGCCTGGAGCCTGTTTTGGATTCTGTGTGTGTGTGTGTGTCTCTCTCTCTGCCCCTCCCCTGCTTACTTATTCTCTCTTTCTCTCTCAAAAATAAACATCAAAATTTTTTTAAAATCTGTATATTTGTCACTATAAAGCAAAGGCTTTCAAAACAACAAGAAAAAGATAAAGACACCAACGATAATTTGGGAATGATGTGGACACTTTTTTTTTCATAGGTTTACTGGTTTCTTCTTTTGTAAAATGTCTGCTGACTATCAATAATGATCAAGGAAGTACTAGTTTAAGCAATGACAAGAAACCACTTATTGACCTACCTACGTGGCACAAGTTTTTTTTTAAAAAAAATGTGTACCGTTGGGAAAGATTCCACGTGTGGAGTCTAATATGCTACTAAGAGACTGTAACAGCAGAGAATCTTTATGAATGGCAGTTTTCATCAATAGACTTAAAATGTGCATATCCTACAACTTCTTTGGAAAGACTGTTTGACAATATCTATGGAAGCTGACATGTAACAACACTAAATCGAAAATTACTCAAATGCCCATCAACAGTAGAGGGGGTAATGAGTGGGGACATGTTCACACAATAGAATACCATCCAGCAATAAGAATGAAGAAATGATTACGAAACCCAACGACGTAGATGAAGTGCACGAATGACGTCCTGCTGAGTGATAGGGGCCAGATAAAAAAGAATACATACCATATGAATGATTCTATTTATATGAAGTTTAAAAAATAACAGCAACACTCATTCATTGTGTTAAAAGTCAGTATAGTGGTCATCTTTGGGGTGTGTAGAATCTGGGACAGTGGCTTCTTGGGTGCTGGTGGTACTTTTTGATCTTAGTATTGGTTCTATGGGTGTGTTCATCTGATACAAATCCATCAAGCAACACACATATGATTTGTGTGCTTTTCTGGATGGAGGTGATACTTTAATAAAACTAAAGCCTGCACAATCTTTTACCTAGTAATTTCACAACTGGCATTTTATCCTGCTGAAATAATTATAGATGTTCACTAAGGATTTTTATGCAAGGCTTTTTCTTGAATGCATTACTTTGAACAGTGAGAAATTGAAAATTACAGAAATGTCAGATGATAGTGAAATGGTCAAATGTATTATGGAAGAATATGTACAGCCCTGAAAGGTCATGGTTAGGATGAATACTTGATGACATGGGAAACTATGATTTCATGTGAAGTGATAAAAAGCAGGATGCTAAACAGTGTATGGAGAATGATGACAATTTCCTTAAGAAATATACCCACGTTTGGAGTACTTGGGTGGCCTAATGGTGGTTAAGCATCGGCTCTTGATTTTGGCTCCGGTCATGATCACATGGTTCGTGAGACTGAGCCCTTGCATTAGTACAGAGCCTGCATGGGATTCTCTCTATCTCTCTCTCTCTCTCTCTCTCTCCCTCTCTCTGCTCCTCCCCCACTTGCATATGCACGTACTCACGGGCACTTTGTCCCTCTCTCAAAATAAATAAGTAAACATTTAAATAAATGTAGGGGTGCCTGAATGGTCAGTTAATTGAGCATCCAACTTCAGCTCAGGTCACGATCTTCCAGTTTGGGAGTTCGAGCCTCGTGTTGGGCTTTGTGCTGACAACTCAGAGCCTAGAGCCTGGAGCCTGCTTCAGATTCTGTATCTCCCTCTGTCTCTGCCCTTCCCCCATCCCTGCTCACACTCAATCTCTCTCATTCTCTCTCTCTCAAAAATAAACATTAAAAAATTAATGACCTGGTGTCATACGAGAAAAAATAAATAAATACATAAATAAATAATAGAAATGTATCCACGCTCATTGCTGACACCAATCATTTTGAAGCGATAGCTTTTTCAGGTAGTCTTACTCTCTTCATTATATTTTCTTTAACTTATATTCTAAGTTGTATGCAATAATGCTAGCATTGCTTTGTAATCTGAAAATGTGTTTAAAATTTTTATAAATTCATGATCCAAAGAGGATTCCACCATCCTCAGGCCATGCTTTCTCGGAGCTTATGAAAACAGAAAAGTCAAACAGCCAAACTCCATTCCTGCTGCCTTGGCACTCAAGCCTGTTTGCTCTCTCCAGGCCTCCTGACGCCAACAGGATTTGAAGCCCCTAGAAAACCTCACAAAGCCTAGAGAGAGTTAAAGAGGTAAGTGAATTCGCCTCATTTCTGAGTAGCAAGTGTGGACCGATGGTGGAAGATAGGAACTGCTGAAGGAAGAGAGCCAATTGAGAGGAAGATGGTAGATACTTCCTCTCCCAGGCTCACAGTGAAGTGAGCTCCCTATGGGCTTGAGGGGACCACCGTTGCAGTAGCTGCTTATTTCCTTCCGTCCTTGAAGCTTCAAAGCTGGAGAGTAACAATGGAGGGCAAATGTTGGGTGGTATTTTCTGTTTGTGAAGCTGAATGACAAATTACCTTGTGAACGCATTGGCAGAGATGGTCTGATCTGAGCTGCATTCTTGAAGCCAATTGGAGGCAAAGGAGGATGGCATTTCTTAGACCTGGGCATCGAGACTTTATCAACGGGTCTATATTGCAAGCCGAACATTCTGCTTGTTACCTGTAATACAGTCAGTCCATCTTAGATGTGATAACTCACCAGGCACCTTGAATATCAGAGTACAGAGGTTTACGGTAATTCACGAGGCAGTACGCTGTACCTCACAGTTTGTTGTAAGATCAAAAGGTTGTTGTGGGCAATTATTTGTGCGATGTCCAGAATATTTGCCCAGGCCACAATCCCTTTGCCAAATGGAAGGTCTCAGCCCAAAGTGTCAGAAACTGTCAAAACCATTTCTGTTCAAATGCTCAACATCTGTGATTTTGTTCCTTGCAAACATTATCATCTTAAATACTCTGTGAAAGATGTAGCTACATGAGGCAGTAGTCAAGAAGTTGGTAAGAAGGTATAAGACGGGGTGTTCTGTGAGAGCTAAACAAGCGAAATATATACATGCATCATAAATAGACTTATTTTATAATCTTTTCTAAATGTTAAACATTTTGCAAATATAATGTATATTACATTCTACTAAAATATAATATATATAAAGCAGTTGGTGAGGACGAAAGAGAAAGGAAAAAAATACCTTTCTAGATGCCAGGAACATCAGTCTGCCTGCGGGTTATATATTCCCACTGTGGCAGGAATACAGATGCTTTTTTAAAATTTTATTTATTTAGTTTGAGAGAGAGAGAGAAAGGCAAAGAAGAGAGAGAGAATCACAAAAAGGCTCCACACTGTCAGTGCAGAGCCCCACGCAGGGCCCGAACCCACAAACCATGAGATGACCTGAGCCGAAATCAAGAGTCAGACACTCAACCGGCTGAGCCACCCAGGTGCCCCAGGAATACAAGGTTTTTGAGGCCTGATCTCATCAAATCGCATACCTTGCCACCAGCTGCTTTGATGCTTCATGAAGATGGAAAACGCATCGTTTCAGTGGCCACTATACTCCTCACGTGTGCACTTTGTTGCCTGTTTTAGTTTCTTATGACTGCTATAAGAAACTGTTACAAACTTGGTGTCTTAAAACAGAAGACATTGATTTACTCACAGTTCTGGAGGCCAAAAGTCTGAAATTGGTATCACTGGGCCAAAGTCAAGGTGTGCGTGAAAGCAAGACGGCATTCCTTCCAGGGACGGTCCACCATCTTCAAATCCTTCTGTGTATGTAGTCAGATCTCACTCTGGTATGCTCTCTCTCTCTCTCTCTCTCTCTAATGTTTATTTATTTTTCGGAGAGAGAGAGAGAGAGACAGAGCACAAGTGTGGGGAAGGGCAGAGAGAGAGGGAGACACAGAATCTGAGGCAGACTCCAGGCTCCAAGCTGTCAGCACAGAGCCCGATGCGGGGCTTGAACCCACAAACTGCGAGCCGAAGTCGGACGCTTAACCAACTGAGTCACGCAGGTGCCCCTCTGGCACTCTCTTATATGGAGGATTGTGATTGCATTTACAGCCCATCTGGATGGTCTCCCCATCTCAAGTTCCCTAACTTTATGTGCAACACTCTTATCCCAAATAAAGTAGCAGTCACAAGATCCAGGAATTACAGCCTGTTATCTTTGGGTGTACTTATTCAGCCTACTACAGTGTTTAATAAATATTTGTTGAATGAATGTTGGTTCTACCAATACAACTCTTCAATCCATCTGGAAATTTCATTTCCCATGGCAAATTAAATTTGCACTCTGAATTTACACATCAGTCCCTAATGAGCTTTGTCAGTCGAAGGCAGCATTCCGCACAGAATCATCTCAAAGACTTTGAGAAGTCTGGGCTTGCTGAGAACACCCTCACTGAGAGATCACTGACGTGCCTTGTGAGCACCAACCAGGCTCTGAATTTTCCTGAAGATAGTGTTCCTCAAGGAAAGATCTCCTAAACTGAAAAGTCTACTTTTACAGCTTGGTATTAAAAATAAACAATTTGATGAAACGCTTTAGAGAAACTTTGCTGCTGACTTAGCGTTGCTCAAAAATTAATTTCAAGTGAATTTGAAAAGTCATAGCAACATAAAAATGAAAATACATGTATGGGGGGCCTGGATGGTTCAGTCGGTTGAGCATCCAGCTCTTGACTTCGGCTCAAGTCACAATTCCAAGGGCCGTGGGATCAAGCCCCATATCGGGCTCTGTGCTGAGTGTGGAGCCTACTTAAGATTCTCTCTCTCTCTCTCTCTCTCTCTCTCTTTCTCCCCGCCCCCTTTTCCCTGCTCATGCATGCTCTCTCTCTAAAATAAACTTTAAAAAACGAAAATACATGTATGTACTTTTTGTTTCCTTTAGGAGTTATCGTGAAGTACATCTTTATGTCTACTGGTAGGATCAAACTCCCTGGGTCAAACCCTGCCTGCTGTATACGAAAGTGAACTTCAGGGTGCGATATTGCTGGGCTCTATGTCCTTCTGCTTTCAAATTGGGTAACTGGGCTGTTTGGGCCCCATAAGCCTCCCCTTCTTTCTCTGGTCTGCCTCTGCACCTTTCATTCTACCTGATGCTGGGGAGAGGGACCATGCCATTCACCAGTCTGGGGTCTTTTTCCTCAATGGGTGGCATTCCTCATTACCATACCTTGGATTTCATTGAAGGCCTTCACTGAGGACTCTGCAGCACTTACACATATACACTTGTTATGCTTTCTATAGTGGCATAGACTATGAACATTTATAAGAGACAGAGATGATGCTGGCCCTACGCTTGAGTTGACTTAAACATACTATGTATCTGGCATTCTGTCAACCAAGACTCTCCATTTATCAGCAGATCTGAACACCAAAGTAAGTGGAGATAAAAACCCATGTTATTCATGGAATCCTAAGTTACCTAAGAACCCTGAAGAGGTTTTAGAATTATCTAGGAAAAATTTTGGTGTGTTCCTTGTGACTTTAATAGTCAGTATGGATTTTATCATAGTCAAACCTTTGAGGATTGTTAACCTCCAAATGCCATATCTTGTTGCTTGATTAACAAGAGTGCCAAAGAACTTTGGACCCTTAAAAAATTTGAATACCCAAGTTCTGCCCCAGATTCACTGTGTCAGGATGTCTTGGGTGGGATTAAGGCCTATCTGTCTATCTATCTATCCATCTATCCAGCTAATCTATCATCTATCTCTATTTCTATATCTCTCTCTGTATGACATATGTAAGTATATATGTATAAGGTATATTCATTTTAACTTGTTATTAAGGAATGTTTCAAATATACACAAAAGTAGGAAACATAGCACCCCCTGTCCAACTTCTGCAATTATCAACTCTCCTCTACTTCCCACTTCTTTTGTTTCCGGGAGTATTTTTGATGTAGAAATCAGAGTTCGGATAATTTGTTTTAAAAAATAGATGTCAGTATCTATCTCGTGTTTTAAGACAACACGACCAAAACATTGTCATCAACACCCATAAAGTTAATGATTCTTAATTATCTGACATCTAATTTTCCCTAGTTGTCTCAAAAAATGTCTTATATGATACAGAAAATCAGAAATCAGACAAGGTTCACACATCGTATCTGGGTGGTATGTTTCTGAAATCTCTTGTGATAGTTCTTCCTCTATTTCTTAGCATACTCTACACACTTTTCTCTACCTAAAAATATATAGAAATATCTCTGTTCCTTTTTATAGCTGCACAGGACTCCATTGGGTAGATGTACCATATTTTATCCAGTCCTTCTCCTAGTGATGAATATTCGTGTCATTTCTAGTCATTGGTTATTACAAACAATATCTTTTTGCCAGTGTATTTTAAGTATAGATTCCTAAAGGTGGGCTTGCTGGGGCAATTATTACATATTTAATTTTGCTTTCTCATCAGGAGAGTCTAGTACTTTGATAATATATTTTGTCTTTATCTCAACTGCCATGCAGTTTTACAAGGAATGATGTCAACTGTTAACCTTCTGCTTTGCTTGTTAGCAGCTTTCCTTCTGCCCCCTGTGACTTTTTTGCACTGGGATCGATGACAAGTTTCAAAGTCTTGAAGCCTTTGTTTTTCATAGTCACCAGGTTCTGAAGACTATACATAGCCAAAAAGCCAACTCACTTAGGATGCAGTTTATTGGCATTGTTAAATTACACATGCTATCTATTTGGTGAGAAATTTCCTAAATACTTTATGCCTAAAAACTGGTGCTTAATATTTCAAAATCCACAAGTGGCAGCCATATGGGATCCCTATCCACCACCACCCTCACTCCAGTGTCCTCACAATTAAGATAATTACTCTCAGGAAATTTGCAAGAAGAAGAGTTATTCTGCCTCAGAGCTCCTGATTGGGGTTGAATGATTCAGCAAATTTAAGGGGGGAAAGGAAGTATTCTCTATATTTTATTTATTTTATTTTTTAGTTTATTCATCTATTTTGAGAAAGAATTTTAGTAGGGCAGGGGCAGAGAGAGAACAGGAGAGACAATCTCAAGCAGGCTCCATGCTGTTAGCGCAGAGCCGGATGTGGGGCTCCATCCCACGAACTGTGAGACCATGACCTGAGCCAAAACCAAGAG